>MU184129.1:0-36469 GCA_016904865.1 Pissodes strobi | reverse complement strand
TAAAAAATGTTTTCCTAAATCAAAACCATTTATAAACTTTACCTTCACTTCTTCTCAGTCCTTATCGCTAAACAAAAATTGATATTCAGTTGAAGTAGCAAATTAATGTATGCAATAAATAGGATTGGCCCCAAAACCGTTCCTTGAGGTACTTCAATCTTAATATTTCTTCTCGAACTTATTTCATCATTAATTCTTACTACTTGTCAAAGTCATAGCATAGTCATAGTATAGGAAGCACTCTGATGAAGAGGTCTTCTGTACGTCCTACAGCCAGTAAGGCCCTATTACATAAGGCAAATGAACAACATTCCACTACCAATTCCCAGAAGCACTCTGATGAAGAGGTCTTCTGTTTACGTTTCTACGAATTTTCTGCCATGGAACATCAGGTCTTCACGTGCATACAGGGGCTTTAGTAAGGGGGTAAAGGAGTTACTCTTAGCAAAAGCATACTATAGTGGTGAGTTCTTAGGGGACACTTTGTGAAACAAATAATCTTACCATATTATTGTCTTGTTTTTTAACCTTTTTACCTTACGTTAGATGTTTTATGACTTCTGCTCTGACTGTGTTCCTTTGCATTTTATTTTTATGTTATATTTTACGTTTATCTATTATGCTTGCAATTAAGGTTTTGCTTCTACGTTATAGCTTATTTAATCTTTTAATAGCACTCATGTTAATTCATATTTGAGTTCTTTTAAATGTTTATTTCTTTAGCTTCTATATAGTATGTATTTATTTTATCGCTCATTCATAATATATAATATGGGGATTTCTGGACAATTCTAGATTTGTACTCTAATTATTATTATGTAGAGTTGACTGTTGAACCAAGGCTTTGTGCACAACATTACTTTGTTTGATTCTAATAAAGCTACTTTTGACTTTGATTGCAAGAACCAATAAAGCAATCTCTGAAAGCTCACAAAATTCTTACAAGAAATACCATCCCACCTTGGTGTCTTGTTGCTATTTAATTGAGAAATTGCATCTCTGACCCCATGGTTATTGGTCGGTAAGAAAAATAATGTAACAGGAACATATAGATCCTTATTAAAGTTTTTAAACTGTGTGTCACTTCGTATATGGCTGGATATATTATCTGCATTATTACAGTAAGAAAAGTCACTGAGATCACTAGCCATCAATATGGTGTCAGCAAATTTCATAACTCTTACCCCCAACCCCCAAGTAACATTATTAAAGACATTCACAAATCTGACTTGAATACTCTTTGCCACATTCATTTAAATCAATACCACTCAAATAGCACAACAATAACAATTTATTCAAAACACAATTACAAGTAAATCTTCACTAGTATCAACATAAAAAAAACATTGTTTTCTGATATAAAAAAATTACAATAAACAAAAAGGAATCTCAGAATATTGTTACAATTTTCAGTGGCGCAAAGAAGCGATACTCTTGCCACATTTATTTAAATCAATACCACTCAAGCGATACTCTTTGCCACATTCATTTAAATAATACCACTCAAATAGCGCAACAATAACAATTTATTCAAATCACAATTACAAGTAAATCTTCACTAGTATCAACATAAATAAACATTGTTTTCTGATAAAAAAAAAATACAATAAACAAAAAGGAATCTCGGAATATTGTTACAAATTTCAGTGGCGCGAATGATTTGAATTAATTTTATTGTAAAATTGCCGGTGAGTTGTCGAGTAGGGTGAGGGACAGAGGGGGACGCTTTGGGATTCCTTAATGATGTTTCAGTACGAGACAATTTTTTGCTTCCGCCGACCGACGTCATCGAACTGGAACACACATTTAAAAACATTAAAAATAAGAACTAGATGAGATAGGATATCATTGAGAGTTCTTTCCAGGCTTCCACATATTGCTATTCATACTGTCTCCAAAACTAAAAATCTCTCTTTCTTTATGGGTATGTTTCTATCTTGCCTAAAATAAGCAACAATCGTCCCTCTTTTAAAAAAAGCGATCCTGAATCACGTTTCAATTATACCGTCCTATTTCAATGTTGCCAGCTAGCTAGAGAGACTAGTTAAGAAACTCCTGTTGGGTTTTCTTGAGAAACATAAATTGCTTAGTACATCATTCTTACATTCATTGTATTCTGGACTAAATGAAGGTGATGTTGCTGCAACGGTATTCTGTGATCTCCCAAAAGCTTTTGACTGTGTGAATTACAGAGTACTACTGAATAAGCTCGAAATGTGTGGTTCAGATTGCTTTCTGGTTTGCCTCCTATTTATCAAATACGTATCAAAGAGCCAGCAGGGCCCCGCAACCGCGTGTACAACGCATGCACCGCACGCGGGCGCCACTCTACAAGGGGCGCCAAAACCCATTATAGAGTGGCACCCGCGTGCAAAACCGAAGGACCCAAGGTTTTTAAAAAAAGATTTTTTTTTTTATTTTTTAACAATTTCCAAGGAGCAAGGCGCCAAAGAAATGGTTTTTTTCAATAATCTAAGCGAAATTTATGTTCATAAATATAATTACCTACCTAATTCCATATATTGGAACAGAAAACATTATATATTCATATTCACATCTGAATATGCAATATGATCCAATATCCAATACTCGTATAATTCCACAAGTTTGCATAGTTGTTAGAACTTGCCGATTTTCCTGTCCAGGCTCGAATACTCTAGGAGTATAAAACCGCGGAAGGCGTCTTAATCCAAATAATTGCTATTTTATTTCGCAACGTTTAAGGGTCAAGACGCAAAAAATGAAAATATTTAGATAATTAAAAATTAAAAAGATTGATTTATATTTTGTGTTATTGTGTTTTGTTTTAATGTTTTTTGTTGTGATTAAATTAAATTTTATGAAATGGTACACATACACTATTAGCATTTTATTAGGTCTATAAAATTCGTTTTTTTTTTCTGTTTAGAATAGTGCACATCCTAAATTAGCCCATACCTATATACCAAAATGTTATTTTTATTTCCCTCAAATAGGGAAGTATTGATTGTAATCGTGTAAAAAATCGAATCGATTTTGATATTGTGAACTACTTACTTAAAAGCACTGACAAAATGTTATATAAACATTCACTGTTAATTAGAAACAACTTGAGCGGTCGATCCTTAATGATGCAGCCATCAGCATTTTGTAATATATAAATACGCAGGCAAACGCCAAGTTCATCAGGCTTTCGGGTCTCTCAAACCGCTCAGTCTAGTTGCGGTACAGCACACAGGTGCGTACACTTCTAGCTATTCTATCCCACAAACCCCATATCTGAGAACACCTATGGACAGGCATAGGGCGATCAGGTCCTTACCTAACCTGGATGAACGTATGCACAGGTATACGGCATTTAGGGGCTACTAAAAGTATAGAGAGGGTCGAATTTACGAGTGAAGTATCAGAATTTCTAGTAAAGGGATAGTTTTTGGGGTGTTTTAAAAAGTAGTGAAAGTGCCTTAGCAATTTGTGATAAACTTAAACCAAAAAGACTTACCTTATAAATATCAGAACGAATACATAAATAAAAGACAACTCCGCTCACATAAACTTTATAAAATTCGGTATTTTGTTTATGTTGTAAACTTTTCAGTAAGACCTCTACTAGTTTTTCTGATATTCATTGGCAACATTTATCCTTAGCCATTATAAGACATGAAACATCAATTGCACATAACGTTCACATGAATAAATGGATGAATTAAAAAAAAATTCAAAGTTATCCACAACTGTAAACAATCATCACTTACGGGTTTTAGAAACTGAAAAAAAATATTGGCATGACGTTCTAGAAATAATTGTTGCAGTTGTTAAATTTTTATCCAGAGAGTGTCTAGCTTTCCAAGGTTCTTCTAAAATACCTTTTGAGTATGATAATGGGAACTTCCTCAAAGCTGAGATGATTTCATCTTTTGATCCTGTGATGAGAGAGCCCATTAGTCGAGTGCAAAACTCACGAACAAATTCTTTAAGAATGATCCATTATTTGGACTACCAGATACAAAATGAAATTATTGAATTAATGGCTTCTAAAGTGAAAAATAATATTTTGGATATGGTTCGAAGTTCCAAATATTATTCAATAATTTTAGATTTTACACCGGATGCAAGCCATACAGAGCAAATAAGTCTCGTTTTGCGTCGTTCTAAATGACAGTTCCAAAAAGGTCCAAATACGAGAGAGTTTTATAGCGATTAACCCAATATTCGACTCTACAGGGGAAGGGCTATTTAATTTTGTAATGGGACTTTTGAAAAATTTAAATTTAGATATTAAATACATGAGAGGTCAAGGGTATGATAATGGGGCGAATATGCGCGGAAAACATATTGGTTTACAAAAACGCATACTCGATGCTAATCGTAGGGAATTTTTTTGTGCCATGTGCTGCACACAGCTTAAATTTAACAGTAAATGACGCTGCTAAGGTTTCAAATGAAACAGTGGAAATTTTTAATATTGTACAAGAACTTCATGTATTTTTCTCTTCATCCACAAAAAGATGGGATGTTAAAAAGCATGTCCCTCAGTTACATCTAAAACCCCTAAGTGATACTAGATGGTCAAGTAGGATTGATGCGATAAAACCGCTAAAGTTTCATTTTATTGAAATATGTGATAGTCTTTTAGAAATAGCAGAAAATGATACTTTTAACATAGAAACTAGACATAAAGCAAGTTCTCTTTTATTAAATATTCAATCTTTTAAATTTATTTGTAGTATAATAATTTGGTATGATGTTTTATTCCAGAGTAATATTGTAAGCAAAATTATGCAAAATGTAGCGATTGACATTAAAGTGTGCCAAAACTATTTAAAGAATTTAGTTGATCCTTTTAAAAATTATAGAGATGATGTTTTCGAGGAAAAACTTGCTGAAGCTGGAAAACTAGCGACTGCTCTTGAGATAGAGCAAGCTTTTCCTCCATTAAATACTGTTAGACGAAAGTATAAACCAAAATTGTTCGATTATGAACACACGGATGAGACACCTCAAGATACAAAAACCGCTTTTAAAATAAATTTCTTTTTGAAGATAATTGATCAAACACTAAGTTCTTTAAATAGTAGGTTCGATATGATATCTGATTACGATAACGTTTTTGGTTTTATTTGTGATATTTTTAAATTAAATGGCAAAGATCTTTTAAAATGCTGTCGTGTTCTACAACAAAAGCTAACAGATCAGGAAAAGAAGGAGGCTGACGTGGAAGAAAATGATTTATTTAACGAGATAAAAGCCCTAAGATTGTTTTCATTACCTAAAGCATCAAATCCCCTTGAAATTTTATAATATATTTGAAAATAGTCTAGCTTCCTCTCTACCAAATATTAGTATTGCCTTAAAAATCATCCTCACTTTACCTGTGTCTGTTGCTTCTGGTGAGAGATCATTCTCTAAATTAAAAATTATTTGAGGTTTACCATGTCACAAGAAACATTATCTTGGCTATAGAGCAAGAGATACTCGAGAAAATTGATTTTCATAATATTATAAAAGAATTTGCAGCAGCCAAATCTCAAATTCAAATTCAAATAGTTTATTGGTGTCAAAATACATACAGTATTTACACAAGTCAACATAAGTATCCAAGACTAAAGTTAACAAGACATTCATTCTTACACCAGTTGGTGCAAGATAAAATTCACTAATATAGATAATTTGAATTCATAGGTGTAAAGATAAAAGACAAAAAAAATGTATATCAAAACAGAACACTTAATAAAACAGGAATACTGAATAAAACAAACCTGATACATTAAAATTGATAGTTTAGGAACTCTGTGTAATCGTAAAATCCCTGACTAGATAGAAAACTTTTCAACTCATTTTTAAATTGCTTCTCTGGCAAGATCGTAAAGGAATCTGGTAACTTATTAAAGAAGTGGAACGAGAAACAGCTGGGGCCATCCCTGCACCTTTCCAGGCGGTGGTAATTTGGCACTAGATTGTATCTATTACGAGTGTTATAATCATGGATATTAATATGTGCCTGATAGTTATCGATGTTACGTCTTAAGTATAGAAGACTCTCATAAATAAACAAACATGGAACAGTCATAATATGATGGTCTACGAAAGCCCGCCTACAGTCCTCTCTATATGACAACCCCGCCAGCACACGAATTGCCCGCCTTTGGAGGCGAAAGACTTGCCCTGCTCCAGCATTGTGACCCTATACAATAATAGCATAGGATATGTGGCTATGTACCAAAGAAAAGTACGTTTGCTTCAGCACAGATTGGGACACACTCTTTGCTAGATTACGAGGTAGGAATGTATTTGAGGCAAGCTTATTGCACAGGGCATCAGTATGGGGATCCCAACGAAGTCCACGATCAAGATGAACGCCCAGAAACCTCGCACTGGTAACCCCATCACCATCTGGAATAACACGAGTAGTAAATATTAGGGTTTGGGTTTTGGAAGCATTAAGAAATAGACGGTTAGTGGTAAACCATTTTTTAGCCACCGAAAGTGCATCGCATGCACGCTCCATAGCCCGATCCAGATCTCCATCATAGCAGGAAATTGTGATGTCATCAGCAAACAGGGTGTAATGAGCCTCTGGATCAATTTGATCAATTGAGATCATTTATATATAATAGGAACAATATAGGGCCCAGAACAGACCCCTGCGGTACCCCAATACAAATTTCCCTTTCCACTGATTTCACCCCATTAACCTGCACGATCTGGCGTCGACCAGTTAGATAACTTTCAATCAAGGCGATACTGGGATGGTCGAAATTATATTTTCTTAGTTTGGACAGGAGTATTCCATGCGATACACAATCAAAGGCTTTACTCAAGTCGCAGAAGCTGCTTACCAGAAACCCACGTTCCTCAAAGGCCTCGTGGATTGCTGATACCAACTCCAGAATTCCCAGACCCGTATTAAGTTTTTTCCGGAAACCGAACTGTTGTTCAGAGAACAGCTGCTTAGCTTCCAAGAATTGTGTGATACGAGTGGCCATACATTTTTCAAAAATTTTCAAAAAGATGGGTAACAACGAGATCGGTCTATAGTTGGAAATATCATTGTTATCACCTCTCTTGAATATTGGAATTACTGTTGCTTGTTTTAAAATGACAGGGAATATGTTTTCTTTGATACTATAATTTATGAGCTTGGTCAGAGGCGAAACTATAAGATCTTTAATACTCTTCAGCAGCTCCACGGTCAGTCCGAAAGGGTCTTTACTTTTTTATTTTTTAGTTGAGTAATAACATCCCTGACCTCAATATAAGTAACTGGGGTAAAAGTAAAGGCGTCATGTGAAAAAGTGGGAATACTGACAGTTGGATCAGTCTCATCCACGAGGATTTGACTCTGCAAGTCTTGTGCAATATTTACAAAAAAGTTGTTAAAGTCATCTGGAGGGATGTCTGATGCAGCTTCCTTTTTGGGAACATGTCTAATTTCGTTTATAATTTGCCACATGGTTTTGATGGGATTAGGAGAGTTTGAAATTAAACGGTCATTTGCCGCTTTCTTGGCGAGCTGTATTGCTCTCTTATATGCAGACTGTTGTGTTTTAATAAAGTGACTTAAATCATCACTCGGGCAATGAGAATTCAATTCCCTCAAGAAAAGTAAGGTTTCACGCATCTGTCGAAGACCCTCATTGAACCATACTGAAGTGTGATTTTGGTTTTTATGTTTATAAAGCTGTTTAATAGGAAATGAAACATTAAAAGCAGAGGTAATATGTTGTATGAATATAGCAAATTTTCCACTCGCAGAGAGATCCTCTCTATTTACAAAATCCCAAGAAATTTCTTCAACCGACGAGTAAAAAAGAATCTTGCCATGTTGTGTAATAGGTCTGCACACAATCTTTTCAGTAGTTGTTGACACTACAGAGCTACAAGGGGCAGGGAGGCTGACCAGCTGTCCTCGATGATCTGAGAGTCCTGTTTCAAGATTTTCCGAAACGCACTCATCGGCACCAAAGCTAGAAAACACACTGTCCAGGCACCTGTCTTGCCTAGTCGGCTCGTAATTGAGTTGAGTAAAACCATATGACTTCAACAAGCAGCATAGTTCAGTGCATTCTCTAGCATCCGTGCCGAAATGCACGTTAAAGTCACCTGCAATCAAAATATATGTACTAAAACCTATTATATTTATGGCATTTTCAATAACTGTCAAAAATGCTTTAAAACAACCCGAAGGAGGCCTATACAGACCTATTGTATATACATTTATATTTATTAAATAGACTGAGCATATCTCTATATTATTTTCAATATTCAAGGCTTTTACTTGTACCATATCATTAAAGGGAATATTTGACTTCAATAGAATAGCTGCTCCTCCTCCCCTGGTATGAGACCTAGAGTAAGCTGTAGCTAGTTCATACTTACTTATCTGTAAAGCTGAGACTTCACTTTCATTCATCCAGTGCTCCGTCAGACATAGAATATGTATGTTTTTGCCTTGAAGAAACGCTTCTAATTCATCCAACTTGTTTCTTGCCGATAGTATGTTTAGATGAAACAGTTTTTTTAACCCAATGTTTCCCTCTGGTTGACCAGAGGGAGACTGTGGCTCTGCAGATTCTGAAAATAATTAATCAGGCTTCCTGTTGGCCATAGACTTTCATTCATTATTTGGTCTTTCTTTTCTATGGGGACTCCAAGTTTAAAGGAGCTTTTAATATTGTCTTTTCTGGTTTTCATCTTAAAGCAACGAAAACCACCCTCCAACCTGTTATTCTTAAGAAATTCCAGTATGTCATTCTCACTTGTCTTGGGATCAAAACCAGTCACGAAGATCCAGGACAACCGGTCCTTTTGAACAGAATCGACAACTTTTAAATTTGTAGAATTTTTATTTAAGCCGATAGCTGGCGGAGGCCGCTTGTTTCGTTTTGTTTTTCGTGGTTTTGCCAAGGTCCATTCCACATCAGTATTTCCGTTGATAGAGTTTTCTTTGCTATTTTTTTCATTTTCAGTCCCATCAGTCATTGATGTGTTGTTATTAACCGTTATGAGGTTATGTTTACACCTGGGCTGCGTTCCTCAATCGTTTGGCCAATTTTGCTAGATTTTTGTTGTTTAGGTTTTTCGACTTCAGGCTTTTTAGTTAATAGGATCGGGTTATTAGGTACCTCTTGCGAGTGTAAACTTGGCTCAGAAGATAGTTTCTGGGTGTTACGAACCGGATTTTTGTCTGGTGACGTCACGGCTTCCATAGGAATTGTTGTGGTAAATTCATTGTTTGGGTCTAACCTTTTCTCTATTCTCTGGTTTGGATTTCCCGCCTGTTTATGACAGTTGTTTGCTGATTTTTCAATATCTGCTATTTTTTCTTCCAATAAATGGTTGTTTTGTAATAAAATATTGTTTTTTTCTAAGAGTTCTTTTATTAAAATGCGTAGTAAAGCCTCCACCTGGTTTTCAGAGAATTTTTGTGAAGTTGAGGTTAGGAACTCGGATTCACATTCCTTGCACAGTAACCGGGAATTATCCAGCAATCTTACATTTTCTGCTCAATCTCTCTTGACACAGGATTCGTGGTACGTTTTTCCACACGAAACACTTGTCTTACTACTTTTCGTTTTACAACAGAAAAACTTAAAATTTATAGCCGAGTCAGAACTACGATTCACCATCGGTGCCATATTTGTTGCAGGTGTAATATGATCACAAAAATCTAGAAAACCAACCATTTAATTTCTGAATTGATCCTAATTAAATGTTTTATTTGTTATTTGTTTATTGTTTGGTGTATGCCTTTATTGAATTAAATGAGCCTAAAAGAACTGAGGCAGGACAGCTAAAGTATTTTGAAACCACGTTGGCAAAAACCGTGTCAGAGGCATTGAGTGATTACAAGAAGGAAATGTCTAATCAGATTGACACCTTGACATTAAGAATAAGTGAAGGCAACTCTCAAATTGTGAAGCTTTTTACCGCCAGGAAAATTTGGGACCTTCAAACATAGAAAATATTAGTAAAGTAACTTCGCAAGATGTAGGAAATGCCGTAATGGAAGCTCTGCTAAGGGCACACTGGATAAGTACATTAACTTGACTAATGATATATCGGTGCTACCTCGACCAAGTGATCAACTGTTCATGCCAAAAGAATCATCAAAAAAAGTGATAAAGGGTTCAAATAAAAATATTACAACGTTATCAGCTGCGGAGGAATGTAAGGTATTTTACATAGGTAACCTAAACCTGGAGTCAACTGCAGAGAAATTAAAATCATACTTGCATGAACGCAAAATTCCAGTTCTATCCTGTGACAAGATTGTGCCTAGGCAGGGGACTACACCAACTCGTTTGGCCTATAAGGTCTCTGTAAATCCACAGCTTGAAGAAGATATCCTTAACTCCGACATGTGGCCAGAAAATGTTACGGTAAAACCTTTTACTTTTCCAAGGCAGCAGGGAAGATATGAAGGAAAAAATTTTCATCGGCGCGGACCGCGGGCATGGTCTCGCCGATAGTGTCCCAACAGCAGAATGTTTCACGAAGTAGCCCAACGACAGCCGAGAAAATGGTTACGGATGACTCCATTGCAATACCGTGTATCCCTCAGAAGCCTGGATCTAAGATTAAGGACACTTTAAATATAATTCATATAAATCCCTGGTCCATATGTAATAAGTATTCGGATATTCAGTGTTTTATTGAGAATTCCAATTATGACATAATCTCAATATCTGAAACATGGCTTAACAGCAATCTGCTGTCCGAGTCTTATACTGTTAAAAATTTTAAATTATATAGAAAAGATAGGGATGGCAGAGGGAGAGGAGTTGCAATGTATGTAAGGAGTAAACTAAAAATAAAACTTATTGATATACCAGCTTTTGATAGCAGAATTGACCAGCTATGGCTGAGTTTTAGATATAATAAGCAATCCATAACGGTGGGAGTAGTTTATAGGCCACCCTCAGTGGCATACACCGAGCTAAAATGCTTATACGACGTCATTCCGGAAGTCATTTGTACCTGTGATGTGGTTGTTTGTACAGGAGATTTTAATGTAAATATCTTAAACAGTAGCTCCGTAGAATATAAATTTTTAAAGGATATTTTTAATTGTTTTAACTTAACTCAAATAGTTGATAAGCCTACCAGAATCACACCATACAATGAATCCTTAATTGATCTCATTATTGTAAATAACATAAGTCTAATCGTAGATCATGGTGTTTTGCCATGTGATCCAATACAAACGGATCATGAGGCTGTTTTTTGTAGAATTTCAATTTCAATTTCAATTTATTTCAACTTTAGGATTCACATTTTGTACATAACTACTCCTAACCAGGTACGATACTATATATAAATTTAGTTTGGTATGTCCATAAAACTCAATAGTAGACACCTAGGTGCAGAAACACCCGTATGTGTCGGAACCTAAAAGCAGGCAAACTTATTATAATAATACTGTACAATATTTATATTTAAATGTATACATATATTCTTTATCATGTATTTCTATATGTGACACACATCACCAAACACGCTTACAATCTTGATTATTCTTGATGACTAAATCACTCAAATAATACCGAAAATTTTTCCGTATTTCGATAAACATACTGATTACACTTTTTACTAAAAGTTTTTGTATTCTTTATTGATTGTATATCCTTCGGAAGTAAATTAAATGATTTTGGGGCTAAGTAATCTATAAACTTTTTATTTGCAGTAGTTAAATTTTTAGGCAATTTAAGTTTTTTATCTGCTTTAGTTCTTGTTTCAATAGTGTGATCTACATAGTTCAGTTTGGACTTACACCGATAGACAAAATTACATATACAATTAATATACAAAGTTCTAATACTGACAGTATCTTCCGAGAACAATAAGCTAGTTGGGAATCTTTTATTTTTTTTAAATATAATTTTAAGGATATATTTTTGTGTTATGTTCAACTTATTTAGAATTGTGCTATAAGTACCACCAAAAACAATTATCCCGTATCGTATTAATGACTCCACAAACGCCTTATAAACCATCACCAATGTTTTTTCATTTAGGAATTCTCTTAATATATAAAATTTATGTATGAACCTACGTATTTTATTAGAAACATAGTCTATATGTTGTCCCCACTTCAAAAACTGGTCAATCAGCACACCAAGATATTTTGTGTGAGTTACCCCTGCAATTTTATCAATACCAATAATAATATCTGTGAAATTGGGTTGACCAGCTCTCGTCAGTGAAAATGCTATGTAATTTGTTTTACTTAAATTAAGTGATAGTTTAAAAGTTTGTAACCAATTCATAACAAGTTTAAAACCCTTTATTGCATTATTCTTAGCTTCTTCCCAGTCTTTGCCAGCAAATATTATAGCCGTATCATCAGCATAAGATATAATTGTTCCTCCTATATTTTCTGTCAAAAGAGCGTTAAGATAAGTGATGAAGAGGATCGGACCCAAAACGGTTCCCTGTGGAACACCAATCCTGATCACCTGCTCGTCACTTAATGTATTATTGATTTTAACCATTTGCAGTCTTTCTTCTAGATAATGTTTTATTAAATTGAGTACAGTTCCTCTTACGCCGTAGTGTGACAACACAGTTAAAAGTTGACTGTGTGGCACCGTATCAAAGGCTTTAGCTAGATCAATGAAAATACCCAAGCATTTTGTACCTAGGTTTAGGTTTTTTGTTACCTCCGAAGTGAATGCATACAAGGCATCTCCAGTACTAGATCCCTCTAAAAAACCGAATTGATTTTCTGCTAAAATTTTATTTTTCGTAAAGAATGTCACTAGACGATGCTTCATGCACTTTTCAAATATTTTTGCAAAGTTAGTTATTAAGCTAATAGGCCGATAATTTGTTATTTTAGAATGTTCTCCACTTTTATATATTGGGCAAACTATAGATGTTTTGAAGCTTTTAGGGACAATACCTGTTTTAAATATGGTGTTTATGATATGTTTTAGTGGGATTAAAATGTTTTGGTGCGTTTTTTTTATTATATTTGTAGCGATCCCATCAAAACCAGGAGAACTATTATTTTTTAATGAAGAAATATGTTTAATTATTTCATTATGACATACTGGCTGTAGATACATAGAATGTGACAGTGAAACTCTCAGATGACATGGCTTGCCGGCAGTAGGAATTTTCTTTTCCATTTCGATTCCAATATTAATAAAGTAATTATTAATGTAGTTACTCATTTCACCATAACTAACAAAAGATTGTCCATTATCATTTAATATCTCAACTTTATTATTTTTTTTTGTTATGTTTTCGCACGTAGCGTCTTTTATGATCTCATACATTTTTTTAATATTATTTTTATTTTCTGTGATTTGTGCCCGATAAAAATTATTTTTTTGTTTAGAAATTAGTTTTGTCAAAGTGTTCCTATATTGTTTATATTCATTTTCTAGTGCTACACTATAATTTTTTAATAATTTTCTTTTTAATTTGTCTCTATGTTTAATTGATATGATAAGACCATTAGTGATCCACTTTTTAATTTTTTTGTGATGTTTTACTTCAGTTGAGTATCTTTCCGTTCCCTGGCTTATTATGTTGTTATACAATGAAAGAAACATTTCCGTGGAACTCTCCGGGTTCTGATCACTGGTTACCGCTGTCCAGTCTTGTGTTTGTAATAAGTTATTGATTTTTTCTAGGTCAGTCTTTGTTTTGTTAATTGTAGTTATTCTTGCATTATTATCCTTTTCTGAAGTGTTCTGTGTTACGTTGAGTAGGATTGGTGTATGATCTGTGATATGACTATCTATAATAAAAGTTTGGAAGTTTATGTTTTTTGTTGTTTTTCTGTTCCTGATAATTAAATGATCCAAACAAGTTCCAGTGTCAAAGCGAGTAACCGAATTTATATAGGACTGAAAACCCAATTGTGTTATGGCCGCTATATACTCAAAACTGTCGTCATCCGACGTATTCAATATATTAATATTTGCATCACCGATGTACACTTCAATGTCATTGTTTTCATTGATAGTGTCTAGATAATGTTCTATGTCGTAAATAAAGTCTTTCTTTGGAATCGGTGGTGGTTTATAAACAGCGGTAATACCTATATTTAAAGCATCCTTTTTACATGTTAATCTGCTAATAGTCGCTCTAGAGTTAGGAAGTTTATAAGAGCAAAAACTTACATTAAGATCAGACCTTACCAATATAATTGTGCCATCATTTCTGTTATAGTCACCATTATTGTGGAAAGTTGTGTATCCATTTATATTGCACTGCTCTAATGCGACATTTTGAAATGTCTCAGTTAATACTATAAGATCTAAAAAGTTAAGGTTGTAAGCCTCTAACATAAGTAGTAAGTTATCAAAGTTATGATTGGCACTCCTTATATTGATATGTAAAACACTTATTTTTGAATTTTTTAGTTTAATTGACTCAAAAAGTTGGTCCTTATCCACTAACTGTCCGCTATTATTAGTACTGTCTTCTATACTTTCTAAAACTTCCTCCACTTGTGACTGAACCATCAGTCATAATAGTTTATGCGGCTCTTCAGAATCTTTATTTGGTATAACATCGATGGACAGTCTGGATCTGCTGCTGAGTGATCCACCTTGTAGTTTTTATTGAATCTCGAGTTAGCCGTGGTACAGTTTATGCACTTTCTTAGAGACTTGTTGCATATGGACATGTCGTGCGCTCCAGAACAGTTACCGCAGGCAATTCGATTGGTACATTCATTACTGGAATGGTAGAATCCTTGGCATTTGAAGCATCTCTTTACATACAGATCTTCGTAAATGGGATAACGTTCATAATTCAGATAGATTTTACCTAAATTGATAGCTATTGTAAAAACTTTAGGTGAGCACTCGGCATAAATGTTTGAATAATTCTTGTTTTTAATTTTCTTCATGTATGTTACCCTAAAAGTGTCATCCTGCCTGATCCATGTATTTTGTCTGCGGATTGCCTGTTCAATCTCCTGTAGTTCTTCATTTCCAACATAGCCCACTATCTTGATTTTAGGGGCCTGTTTAGTACTTTCCTTAATATCATATGCACACCCCAACTTCTGTGTAGCCGTTTTTTTGAAATTCTCCATCTCCAATTTTGTGGGGCATTTAACAACAATATTTCCTCCCTTAGTACTTTTTATGCTCTTAATCCCAACTTTAATTTCAGACGGATTAATTTTGGTTTTGATAGTATTCATTGCCGTTTGACTATTTTGACCTTCTGTGGGTTTTATGATTATTGTGTGGTATTGAGCGAGTGGAGTTTGCGCCTGTAGTACAGCTGAGTATGTAGCTCCCATATTAAGTTGAGTATCTGGGTGTTTCTTAATGTTGGCAATGTCACCTTTCAGTTCCACAATGTCCTTCCTCATTGCATCTATTATACTGATTAAATCGGCTGTTCTGGCCAAGTAAGCTTTGCATGCCATGCAAACCAGAACTAGGACACGTTTTTGCAAAGGCATACATCTAATTTCAGAGCCACTTAAGCCCGCACATTGTTTATGAATATTACCCAGGCATAAATCGCAGGTGTAAACAGGGTCATCATTTATTGTTTGTTTACAATTTTTGCAAATATCTGCTGTTAAACCGTTCTCATTTTTATCTTGATTCATGCTATTCACCAGACAATGGGACCAGGCAAAAAAATAACACTATTGTTGGCGAGCTGAGAGCCGGGATCCGCTATCATTTGTTAAAGCATTTTTTATTTAAAGGTATTTTCGGAATGTTATTTATTAATTATCAAATTACACTTTATTCACTGATTTAGTTGTGTTGTAACTAGGACCAATGAACAGAAAACTTCCTAAAGTTATTGTGCACCAAGACTTAGAATTTTAACTCAAATTTTATCCACGTTTAGTCGCGATTTTACCGGAGCACGATCAGATGCGTGTCACGATTCACACATAATTATTCATTCAGAATAGAATGTGATAAGTCAAAAACCAAAAGTATTGCGGTAAGAAGCAGATATTTTAGGCTGGTCAATTCTGTGGAATTTAGGAGTTGTTTGAAGCAAATTGACTGGCATGACCTTTACATGACTAGTGATGTTAATTCTAAGGTACAAATTTTTAATGACGGATTGTTAGATTTATTCGATGTATTTTGTCCTCTTAAACCAATGAAACTGGGAGACCCCAGATCATTGTGGTTAACTTACAATTTGAAAAAAAATGATTGAAATGAAACATAAAGCTTTTAGAAAATATATATCTTTAAAAGAATTAAAAAACTACGTAACTATGGTCTTGAAATCAGAAAAGAGGGCTTATTTTACCAGTGAAATAAATAAATGCAAAGGTTCAACTAAAGAATTTTGGAAAAAAATATCAAATTGGAGAATTATTAACAATGAGCCTGTTGAAATTCCGCATAGCATCAAAGAACCAAATATTATTAATGATCATTTCATAGACAATGTGCCCCAGGTACAAGTTGACCCAATGGTTGTAAATGACTTTCTCAGTTCATCAATTGACTGTGAACCCTTTGCATTTGGGCTTGTAACTGAATGTGAGGTGCTAAGAGTTCTGAACGGTATCAAAAGCAATGCAGTTGGTGTCGACGAAATATCTATAAGAATGTTAAAAGCTTGCATTCCATATTGCCTAAAGCCACTAGTAAACATCATGAATTCGTCGCTTACAGCTGGTATTGTGCCTGATATTTGGAAGAAGGCTCTCATAACGCCTGTCCCTAAAGTGAAGAATCCTGCCACTGTCGGCGAGCTGAGACCAATTAGTATTTGCCACCGGCATCTAAGGTGTTGGAAAAAATTGTACAAGCTCAGGTACTAGATTATCTCTTGCCCAAATCAATTATACCAAAATATCAGTCAGGCTTCAGGGCCAATCATAGCTGTGCAACTGCACTGTTAAAGATTACCACTGATATTGCAGTGTCTTTTGATAGGGGTTACTGTTGTCCAATGGTACTAATAGACATGACTAAAGCTTTCGATACTCTGAATACCGATCTATTGTTGGCAAAGCTAACTTATTACAACATGACAGCAAACGGTTGGTTTGGCAGTTATCTTCATGATAGGAAACAGGCGGTTAGACTTACTGATGATAATGGTGTTGTGGGGATGTCTGACTGGAGATCTGTGAGCAGGGGTGTGCCTCAGGGCTCTGTCCTTGGGCCGCCTCTGTTCGCGGTTTTCACGTCGGATTTAGTTCGGCACATAGGACATTGCGGGTACCATATGTATGCGGACGATTTGCAGATTTATTTGCCGACACCTGCAGGTGACCTGCCTATCGCGTTGAAGTTGATTAATTGTGACCTGGAGTGTATCTCTGTATGTACCAATAGGAACTCTCTTTTTATTAATCCTGGTAAGACGCAGGCAATTCTCTTTTCAAGAAATGAAATAAGTATTAATACTCTGACGCCTTTAAAATTAAAAATAAATAACACTGAGATAGAATGGGCAGGAGAGGTGAAAAACCTTGGGCTGTGTATGGACACCAGGCTACACTTTGATACCCATATTAATAATATATGTCAGAAATCTTATTATAGGCTAAAACTATTATATGAATACAAGAATATTTTACCACAAAGCACAAACAAAATTCTTACTGAAAGTCTGGTACTGAGTATAGCTTCCTATCTTAATATTGTATATGGCCCATTTCTAACAGAGTTTAACAGGTACAAAATTCAAAAAACACAAAATTCTTGTGTGCGTTTTACCAAGGATCTATCACGTAGGGACCATGTTAGTCAGCATGTGAGGGAAGTTTATGGTTTGAATATGGCTAAGAGGCGATATGTGGGCATGGGCTGTTTGGTGCATAAATTGATGACTATCACCGAACCAGCTTATTTATCGGAAATTTTGGTCCAAAGAGGAGACGCTCATTCAGTGAATATACGACACAAAAATACTCTATCTATTCCCCAGCACCGCACTGAATTTTTCAAGGCGTCTTTTTTGTATACCGCAGCTCATGTTTACAATAGCCTGCCTGATGACATTAAAGTACTAAGTTCATCTGCGTTTAAGCATAAAGTAAAGGGATTTGTATCGGAGAGGCTTGTTTCATTGTGATGAGTTTTAATTTTACTTTTTGTAATGTGTAATTTTCCCTATTTTCCTAATTTAATATAGTTTCTTGTTTATAAGCGGTGGTTATGAAAATACGCTTGGCGGTACTTTCCACCTTTGTATGTAGTAAATTTTAAGTGTTGATGCATACAATAAATACTATTTTATTTATTTTTTTATAAATAATTTAAAGAAGAATAAATCTTTAGTTTTGAAACCTCTGTCGTTTCATTACAAAATTAAAATAAAATGCAGTTTTAGTCGAATGCTTAAATAAAAAATAAACAATTTAAAAAATGTATTATGTAACAACTAACAGCATAAAGTTCTTAAGGCATTTAATAAAGGTGGCTGATATAGCCCATAATATATAGGGTGTTCCATTTAAAAAAATTTAACTTTGTTTAAGCCCGCATTTGTGGAACACCCTGTATACAACAGTGCTATATCACAAAAAACTACACATCATCCCCTTTAATATTTGTATTTAACGGTTTTTTCTACAACGTTAATTGAGAAAGTTAAAGGGGGTGTCCATTTATAGTGAAACATTCGGTACATACAAAAGGTGTCATTCGCAAGGAGCGGAGATCTATCTACCTGAAGCTTCCAATGACCCTGAGGAGTAAATTAGTATGTAACTAATGTAGAAAATAAAATTTTACAAATACTAAATGGTAAAATTATGAAGCTAAAAACAAAAGGTTAAAGGTTAAAGCTGTGAAAAGCACAAAAAGAATTAAAAAAAGAAAGTTTTGTTTCAACCAAGCAATATACATGCACAAATTCATCAATTAACGCCTAAAAAAAAAAAAACGAGATGGCGCCGACACGAGAACGGTTGAAAAGTGACGACAGCAATAAAACCCGTTTTTATTGCTGTAAAACGAAGTTTTTTAATAGTATTATGTGTGTAGTTTGTGGAAACGTATTTCATAAGTCATGTGCGAGTCGAGATTGGTCCGAAAAAGTAAATTTTATTGATAATACCCGAATAGTCTGCTGCCAAACAGATAGTGAGGTTAATGTTAGTGGCGAAGTTGATATCAAAACAGTGGAGATAACATATCTTAAGAAGCTGCTTAAGGAGGCCGAAGACAAAAATCAACTCCTAACTGAAAATTCAAATCTTTGGAAAGAAAAATATGAAACCCTTTTTTCAAAAATTGAACAAATAAAAGGTAAACAACATTCTGCTGTTAATCCAACAATCACCTCCATCTCGTCGCCCAAGCTATTGTTGCCATCTTCGGAAAAGGAAAAGAAGTCTTTAGAAATGCCATTAGTGATCGAGAAGGTCTTCGACAAGAAAAAAGTAGAGGCTCTACAAAGTAATAAAACCGTCGAAATAGTAATCTCTGAAAACTCGAAAGTATCCACGTTGCCTGACATGTATAGTTCAAATGAACCAGGAAATGACAACATAGAAAGTAACGTTGCTGACGGCAACATAAATGACCAAGAACCTGAGGTAATCCAAACACAAGAAAAATTGACTTCATATAGTGCTATTCTGAAAGAAGATGCTCCTTGGGAAACACAACAAAAAAGGAGGGGCTTTAAGCAACAAAACAACGAAGAAAAAAACAATAAAATGCATACAGCAAAGGATGAAAACATAATAAAAAACAAATCCAAGAGACCGGCACCTATCAGGGGCACAAATAATGAATCAAGAGCCTTCAAAACGGCTTCTAGGATGGCTTTTCTGTTCGTCTCCGGTTTTGCTCCAGATGTTGAGGCAGAACAAGTAATCGCTTTTCTAAAAGACAATGACCTAGGAAGGGACTGTCGATGTGAGAAAATTAAAACAAGAAAGGACAAATATCGTTCCTCATTTAGGCTATCTGTTATCCACAGTGAAAGGGACAAATACTTGTGCTCATCCCTATGGCCTATGGGAATCATCGTGAACCATTTTATGAACATACAGCGCCTGTGATAATTGGCAACAAGAACAATACAAAAAATGACATAGTTCACAGGATAAGCGTTCTCCATGTGAATGTGAGATCCCTGAGAAATAAATTGGACGAAGTTGAAGCATTTGTCGCAGACAAAAATATTAGTATCCTGTGTTTTACGGAGCACTGGCTGAGAAGGGAGGAAATAGACCATGTTCATCTTAAGGGATTTAAGCTCGCCGCTTATTCTACCAGGGACCACTATTCGGGTGGTGGTACGATAATATTTGTTAAGGACTGTCTACTGATATCTGCAGAAATGAAGGATTCCGCAATAAATATTGACAAATGTATTGAATATTGCTCAGTTTATGTCAATTCTTTAAAATTATATGTTTTGGTTTTTTACCGCTCACCCTCGGGAAGTTTTGACACCTTTCTGACGACAGTTGAAAGGCTCTTATCAGAGATGGAACCCAGTGCGAGGCTCATAGTTCTGGGTGATTTTAATATCAAATTTAATACGGATCAACCTGATACAGTAAATTTTTGTAACTTAATGGTAAGTTTTGGTCTTAGGCAAACTATATTTAAGCCTACACGACAGGACACTTGTTTAGATAATATCTTTGTGAGTCAGGCTATGGATCTGTATAGTGTGGAAGTGACTGATATGAATGTGTCTGATCACAAGTGTCAGATAGTTGAATGCATGATCTTGGAATCTTTGAAAGGGTTTGAAAGGTCACACAGGGTGTGCAGACCCATTACTCAACAGGGATTAGATACATTTTTTAATATAGTAGTAAATACCTCCTGGGATTTTATAAGTGAAAACTGTAACGTTGATAGAACATTTGATCATTTTTTGGGATTACTTGAAAATGCTTATCTATCTGCTTTTCCAGAAAAAACCTATGTTTTTAGATGCGATAACTTTAACATCATTAGCTGGTTTACTGATGATCTGCGGATTATGAGAGATCATCTCAGTTTTCTGGGGGATCTAAGTAATCATTACAAAAATTATTTTATGACTCAAGAATTTAAAAGCTATAAAAAACTGTATAAAGAAGCCATCAGAACAGCTAAAATAAGGGCAAATAATAATTACATTCAGTCTTCGACTAACCAAGCAAAAGCATTATGGAAAGTAATAAATGGTAATAGATGTAAAAAAGACCTACATCCCAAAAATGTAAATATAACTTCAGGTGAGTTTAACAATTTCTTTTCCAATATAGCCAACAATATTGTACAGATTATCCCTCAGTCCAAGAATGACCCGCTTGACTTTTTAAAAAATATCTCGCAACCTGAAACATCTTTCTCCTTCACTGAAGTAACATTCAATGATATGAGAGACATAGTTGATAGCCTGAAAAATAAGCAGAGTCGTGACCTCTATGGGTTTAATGTTAAAGTGATAAAAACTGTAAAGAACCAACTAATAATACCATTAACAAAATTAATAAATCTTTGCTTTAAGCAAAATGTTTTCCCAACTAAATTGAAAATAGCCGTGGTTATTCCAATTTTTAAAAAAGGCGATCCTACCCAGCCAGAAAATTATAGGCCCATATCACTTTTGCCTATTATATCTAAAATCTTTGAGAAATGTATGGCCATTAAAATAACACAATTTTTTGAGTCAAGTTCTCTTTTCTCTCGATTTCAATTTGGCTTCAGAAAAAATAAAAACACAGTTCTGGGCATTATCAACTTGGTATCGGATATAATGGAGGGATTTCAAAACAGAGAATATAGTTCGGTTTTGTTTTGTGATTTGAGCAAAGCATTTGACTGTGTCGACCATGGTATTCTTCTGAGAAAACTGCAGTATTATAATTTCAGTGCAAGCAGCATTACACTTATCGATTCATATCTTCAAGGTCGACAGCAGGTGGTGAGCTGGGCTGGTGTGACATCGGCAAAGGGTGAAATAAATATTGGAGTTCCCCAGGGATCTGTTCTTGGTCCAATTTTATTCCTCATATATATAAATGATCTGCCATATAATGAGACCGTAGCGAAATATACACTCTTTGCTGATGACACAACAATCCTGTACTCTGCTAGAAGCTACCAAGAATCACTGAGGGAGTCTATGGCGGCACAGGATAGAGCTGAGGATTGGTTTTGCTCCAATCGACTGCTGTTAAATGCAGATAAGACGATTCGTCTGCTTTTTACTTTGACGGAATTTCCCGAAAATGTAGTCCATCAGGAAGTGCGGTTTCTGGGGGTGGTTCTTGACTCCAAACTACAATGGCGAGATCATGTCGATGCTCTCTTAGTAAGGCTGAATAAAGGTCTTTATGTGCTTAGGAGTTTGAGAGGTTGTGTTTCGGGGGATGTGTTGAGAACAGCTTACTTTGCAATCTTTCACTCACACCTGTCTTATGCTATCCTAGTGTGGGGACACACGGCTCAAATACACCGAACTTTTAGCATACAAAGAAAGGCAGTGAGAATAATGACGGGTTTGGGATATAGGGATGAATGTAGAAGGATGTATGTGGGTATGAGTTTGCTGACTGTGCCCTGTGTGTATATTCTGGAATGCTTGCTGTATGTAAGACAGAATTTGGATCTATATCGGACTCATGACGATGTTCATTCTCACAATACCCGCACTGGGCGCAATTTAGTACCTGCATGCTGGCGGCTGGGAAGGTGTCAGGATGGACCGGGGTGCTGGACAATAAAATTTTTTAATGCGTTGCCTGATAATACCAGGTATTTACCAATACCACAGTATAAACAAAAAATAAAACAATACTTAATAAAAAATGCTTTTTATTCATATGAGCAATATTTAAATTCTGATTTTAATATGTTGTGATTTGTCTTTTTAAATGACCGCTATAAATTTGGATTGTTCAAATAATGTCTAGTTTATGTAATAACTATTATTAGGTTTTTGTAATAATTATCAATAGGATGTAACATTTTAAATTGGATATATATGTGTCATAATTTTAATATTTAATAATTCTAGCTATGTTTTTTCACGATTGACTTGTGCAAACAATGTAATTTTGTACCAGCACCAAATAAACTATTGTCTATTGTCTATTGTCTAAACACCTAAACTGTACCTATATAAGCTAAAAATAAAATGCCCTACTTTTAGGAGTGATCCCATTGATCCCTTAAAATTTATAAGAGTTCTTGCAGTTTTTATATGATCTGGCAGATGGTTAAATATTTTAATGCTTAGATAAATTAGGTACTTCCTAGTTAATTCGCTTCTAGGAATGAGCATTGGGATATTACTATTTTGTCGGCTATTATGGTGTCGTTCAGAGCCAAAATTGGCCAGATATATTTTAAATCTCTTATATATTAGGCAGCAAGTTTCCACTATAAATAGACAGAACAATGTCAATACCTTCGAGTCCCTGAATAAAGGCCTATATGTTTCTCTTGGGCCTATGCAACCAACATACCTTATATCTCTTTTTTGAATGACAAAAACAGAGTTAAAAGATAGCGACTGCAGGAGCCCCAAAATGCAATACCATACCTCAGATGACTCTCTACAAGAGAATACTGGATCAAGAACAAGGGGAATATTCCGGAATTAGAGTTTGAGGTTGAGGCCCTCGAAACTAAGGGCACATCCAAGGCATTTAGAGTTGGTGTAATGTCGCAGCATTTTAACACCATAAATAGCTGTGATTTTTGGCCATCTGGTATAGTCTTTCGAAGGTACAATTTTCGTGTGAAAAGATCCTTTGTGAGTTCTCAAGGTAATGAGAATTTTCCAACCGTTGTGAGCACTCAGATGGTGCCCTAATTTATTATCAGAATGTTAGAGGCTTGCGAACTAAGTTAATTGACTTTGCAAATAGTGTCAGCATATGTGACTATACAGTGTTCATGCTCACTGAAACCTGGCTAACTGGTAGCTTTTCAGATGTAGAGCTGGGCTGTATTGGATATCAGGTTTTCCGTAAGGACAGAGACTATGGTTTCACAGGCAAGGAGCGCGGAGGTGGAGTACTTTGTGCTGTTCTGAGAGGTGTTCAGGCAGAGAGAATAGAGATAAATATTGAGAATAAGGCTTACGATGAACTTTGGGTCAGAGTATCATTTCAGGAGAGGAATGTTTTGTTTTGTGTCATCTACTTCCCACCAAAATCTAGGGCAGCGGATTATCAGGAACATTGTGATACTATTGAAAGACTAAGCGACCTATATCCTAATGATTTTTTTGTGATAACAGGTGATTATAACCTTCCTAATTTCAATATATGTACTGATTTCGATGATAATACTTTCCTGCTAATCAATGACGTCAATAACCAAATATTGTTTGATACAATGTCACTTGTAGGGCTTTTGCAAGCAAATAAAAATGTACCTAATATATACAATAACTTTTTAGACTTAGTTCTGTCAAATTGTGATGGCATGAATGTGAGATGTCCCAGTTTTAATTTTGTACCCTGTGATAATTATCACCCAGCTATAGAGATAGATTGTAATTTCGGATATGTACCCAGTGACTCTCAGTATGAATGTTCAGTGTACGATTTTGAGAACTGCGATTACTTGTTGATCGGGGATATGTTTTTGAACACACGATGGGATCAGCTCTTATGCTGCGATGTAAATACAAATGTTTCAATTTTCTATGAGCATCTTTTTAGTATTTTTGAACTGTACGTTCCAAGGAAATTGATAAAAAATAATAATTATAAATTCCCCCCATGGTTTACTGGTGAATTGAAGCAACTTGTTATGCAAAAAAAAAGATGCGCATAGACGTTACATGGGAAATCAGTCACAGGAAAATTATGTTGTTTTTAGTGATCTCAGGTCTACATGTAAGAGTGAGGCCAGACGTTGTTTTGTGGAATATATAAGGAACGTAGAGCAAAGTATCATCGCCGACCCCAGATTTTTCTGGAGGTTTGTAAGGGGTAGGATCAAGCAGGGCGGTATACCAGAGAATGTCAGTTTTGGGGATGCTATTGGGTGTTCTGGTCAGGAGCGGGTGGATCTGTTTGCTACTTATTTTGCTTCGGTGTACGATCAACAGACTGCTCATTGCTCGGATTTAGATACTAATATCCAAGACTCCATTAACTTGGGGTCGATGAGTCTGGGAATTTCGGAGGTTCTGGAGAAGCTTGAGGGTTTGGATCTCAAAAAAGGGTCAGGGCCTGACGGTGTTCCACCTGAAATTTTAAAAAACTGTGCTTTCTCCTTTGCACGGCCTCTATGGTTGCTTTTCAACCAATCTTTAAGATCAGGTATTTTTCCAGATTCCTGGAAGCTGTCTTTTGTAACTCCTATTTACAAGGGTGATGGAGAAAGAAATGCTGTAAATAATTACAGGCCTATAACTAAGCTCTCTATTATCCCTAAGGTGTTTGAGAGCCTCATTACAGACTACTTGAGTTTTTCTTTTAGGGGCATTTTGACACCATACCAGCACGGCTTTCTGGCAGGCCGTTCAGTGATGACTAACTTATTGTCATATCATACATACCTTGTCAGTGCCTTGGAGGAGGGGTATATGATCGATTCTGTCTATACCGATTTCTCCAAGGCATTTGACAGGGTAAATCATGCTATATTGATGTCCAAACTGAAGCGGTATGGTGTACATGGTAGTCTGTACGATTGGATTTACTCATACCTGACAGGTAGAGAGCAGCAAGTGAGAATTGATGGCGTCACCTCGCGGGTCATTAGGGTAACTTCAGGAGTTCCCCAGGGGGCCCCTATTGCACCTTTATTGTTCAGTCTTTTTATTAATGACGTTACTGATTGTTTCAGAAATTCTAAAATATTACTTTATGCTGACGATCTCAAGATTTACTTAAGAATAAAAAATGTACATGACACTGCTTTGATCCAGAGAGATTTGGACCGCTTTTGTGACTGGTGTAGTGAGAATAAGCTCTCTCTGAATTCATCTAAGTGTAAGTTTATTCAGTTTGGTAGATTGAGAGATGGTGTTGAGTCTGAATACTTTATAGATGGGAATAAGATTGACAGGACTGATGTTGTTAGGGATTTGGGTGTGCTTTTTGATGGAAGGCTAACTTTTATTCAGCATATTGATTCAATTTGTAATAGGGCCCTGCGAATGCTGGGATTTATAAAGAGAAATACCCGTGACTTTACTAACATTATGGCAATTAAAGCTCTATATATAGCCCTGGTCAGATCTCACCTTGAAAGCTGCACACTAATATGGAACCCTTACTATCAGGTTCATATAAATAGAATCGAACAGATCCAGAAAAAGTTTTTGAGGTATTTAAATTTTAAGATGGGCTTTGCTATGACGGATTTATGCTACAGGGAACTGGAAACTCATTTAAGTATTCAGCCATTGCACATTAGACGAAAGAACTTTTATATCACAATGGCTTATAAACTTATCCATAATAAGGTCGATTGCCCTGAAATTCTTGCACTATTGAATTTTAATGTTCCGTTGCGCTCTCTCAGACATCCCAAACTTTTTAATGAAAATTTCCACAGAACAACTTATGGCCGTAGCTCAATAATTGACAGGGTGATGAGGACAGTTAATGGCACTGATACTATCATAGACTTATTTAATGTGACTGAAAATTCTCTTAAAGCCAAATTAAAAATGTTAAAATAATGACGTGTCGCTGTGGTGTTGTTTGCATTTTTATATAGTTTGTATGTTGTTGCCGGGGGAATGTTTCTTTTATATGGTTGAGTGCAATTTGTTGGTGTTTGACTTTGGAGTATGTCTTGTATACTTTGTTTGTGTATGGAAGTTGTTTATTATCCCTTATATTTCCTTTTATATCACTTTTTTACAGTGTGTAATTTTGTATTTTTTTGATTGGGCAGGTCCCGTAATAAAACAAACAAACAAACAATAAACATTTCTGGCAGCCTCCAAACCCAGCTCCTTTGCCACAACCCTGACAGCATAACACCCACTAGCTACTAAAATAACTCAGTTTGGACAGGCCTTCTATAATTATTAGTGTCAGAAAATTTGTCGCACAGCTTAACTTAAGAGATATGATTTTTGTTTTTATATCCAATTTATTGTAATAAGTATTTTATGTACCTCTAAATTCTAAAATGTTTATAATTTTAATATTAGTAAAATAAGTGTAAATGCTATAGCGTACTATGCTGTCATAGGTTAGGATACCATATACTTATCCAAAACTGGATATATAAATGAAATAAAATAAAATCAAATGAAACCCAAGTATAATTGTTTGGCAAATTCAATGCATCAAAGATTGCAGCGTCATATAGATGTGAACATTTTATTGATGAGAAACTTCCTCTAAAATTGCGCATTACTACATACCTTAAAATAATAGTAATAACATTTTGGTCCTTACCATAATCAGCAAGCTTGGAACTATCTTGCAAAACTCGTCCACAGTAAATTATTCTTTGTCTAGCAGCAGGAACATCTACCTTTTCTGCAATGTGGTTCTTAAACTGCTCAACTGTGAACTATTAAATTACAACAATCACATCAAATTGATCAAAGGCAAAATATTGTATTTCCTTCTAAACCTCTAATGGTAACAAACTTACATTATCATCCACAGTGAACTGATGATTTTGTGAATCAAGAGTTTTAACTGTAATGTTGATCATTTCGCTGAAAGGAAATAAAGCAGATATTTGGAAACAAGTAAATTAGCATATGCAGGAAAATATCAATAATATTACTCGTCATTCGTCATTAGAGTAAAATATCCCAGAAATTACATATATTCTAATTCTAACAATAACAATTTTAATAATCATACACTAGACTGTTTCCTGCGATACAATCACAACTATTTAGAATTCAGAACAGATTTTAAATGTAATTAAATATTAACAACCAAAATTTATACTCAAAGAGAACTAACAAACCTATTCTCAAAAATATTAAACTGACCGATGACAGATGACGGAATCCCTGTCAGCCAGCCATAATTTATAGGAGTGGATAAGCAATGGCCGTCTGTTGCGCTATTAAAAAGACAAGACCACAACAGTACCACAACAAAGGGCTTTAGAGTTGCGCGCGCATTATATTATTGACAAAAAATTTATAATATTACACTTCACGCATGGCCCTCTGCTCGCTACGGGGGCGCAACCAACAGAAACTAACCAAAGCTAATCCAAAGCATGGCCAAAATAAAAAAAAAGTTATACAAATATTAAAAATAGAAAAACATGTCTTGCACACTGGAATTGAACCCGGGCCGCCGTATCACAGACACAGCATCGTCTACTATTCAAAAGTGACAACCTATGAGTGAAAAAAGGATTTCTACACATGTTCAAATCGACGCAGAGTCGAACAGCGTAAGCAAAGAAATTCTCGCTTCGTCCCGCGCGCATTTTTCTATACGCCACACGTGATCGCAACTTGCCATATGACGACTGCAATATAAATGTTAGATTTATAGTACCCCCGTTACTATCTCATATTATCAGGAAAATATTTGAACACTGCATGCCTTGCGTTTTAAGATCCTTTACACGAGTAGAGCACTATGTAAAAATCGGCCTCTCCTATTGGTCGATCCGCATGGCCCTCCGCTCGCTTCGCTCGCTACGGGGGCTCAAGAAAAGGAAACTAACCAGGTGCTAACCCAAGACATACCTAAAATCAAGGAAAAAACTGTTTAGAAACATAGTCTTTAAAAAAATTATAAAAAAAACAACGGGGTTTGAACCCGGGCCGTCCAGGTGAGACTCAACCATCTAAACCTCTCGACGACGAGAGCTATTGCCACAAACTGATTGCATCACGAAGACATATTGTACCCTTCACTTGCTCTGAAACTAACCCAAAACTATATTTATATTACAGTCGCCTTATGATCCGATACGATCACGTGTGGCGTTTAGAAAAATGCGTCCCGCGCACTAAAACACTGTGCTGTTGTTTCCGTGTCAGCAGATGTCGATCAGAACCGTACTTGGCTTTTGGTTTTGACCTGTTTTCGCTTTGTAGCCGGCGACAGAGGAATTTCAACAGGAACTTGCTGCCCAATATTTCGTGAATGGTATCAGAGATCTAGAAACTCAGAAAATGCTACGCCTAGCCAAATTTGATAACAGCAGTGAAGCTTTGAGTCGAGCCCTAGAAATTGAGGCGGCCTGTAACATCTCCAAGTCAAAAATCAGGGCCGTATCCATCCAGGAAGAAAAGCCGAAAAAGCTGTGAATTAACATCCAGAGACGTTAGGGCCTCCAAGTCAAATCAGGAAAACTTCAATTAGTCAACATTGCGGGGCGGGTGTTGGCTAAAGAAAATAAAGCACCAGGATCATCTCCATATAAAGCCTAGGGAAAGCCGCCGATAGTCTAACTATTACAGGGAAGATCAACGGAAGAACCATAATAACAACAGAGTAAATAGAGTAGAAGTACTACCCATATCAAAGAATGTAGTTTTACGTTACCGGTGAGACAGCTGAAGTACTTGGAGAAATGGATATTGAACTTCAACTTGGAAGAATTATATTACACCACACAGTGTTGACAGCAAGCTTAATCTTCTGAAGTTTGGCACCGAAGAGTTCATCCTTAACAAAACAGACAATTGCACACCGACTCAAGTAGTGGCGGCATGTACTATCAGAATAAGCGGAAATACCGAGCAGATAATTTCTGGGAAATTGGAGAAGGATTTTGGAGGCTGCATCGGACTTATTCAACACCACGATTTGCCTTGCAAACACCTCGTAGGCAAAACACTCGTCAAAACCGACGGCGAAATACCGATAAAGATAGCAAATATTTCATCCAATTCCATCAAAATCAATAAAGGAGATGTGATAGCCACCTGCGAGCCGGTGCAGTGGGTAACCAGTTGCAAAACGCAGTCAGAAGTAACACCCTCGACATCACCTAAGGAAGCCCTAGAACATTTCCAGAAGTCGTAGCATCATCTGTCTTCCGAAGAACTGAAGAGAGCTACACAATTTATCAAAGAGCAGAGCACAGCCTTTGAAAGGAAAAATAGCAATACTGGAAGAACGAACATCATAAAACATAAAATCGATACTGGAAGTGCTCACCCCATACGGCAGCATCCTCGGAGGCTACCAGTGACGAAGCAGCAAGAGGTTACCACATTAGTCAACAAGATGCTTGACGATGGAATTATTGGGGAATCAGCGAGCCCATGGTCGTCTCCTGTTATCTTAGTCACCAAAAAGAAGGGACTACCAGATTCTGCGTGGACTATAGAAAGCTCAATGACGCCACCAAGAAAAACAGCTATCTACTTCCCAGGATTGAGGACACGTTGACGACACTAGCAGGTTCTCAACACTCGACTTAAAGAGCGTCTACTGGCAAGTAGGCATCGACGATCAAGATAAGGAAAATACTGCCTTTTCTACCGGAAGTGGATTATAAAAGTTTAAAGTTATGCGCTTCGGACTATGCAATGCCCCCGCTACTTTTGAGCGTTTTATGGAAGTTGTTCTACGAGGCCTCACTTGGAAGTCATGCCTGGTCTATCTTGATGATATAATGGTAATGGGAAAAACTTTCTAAGAGCACCTACAAAACCTGCATGAAGTTTTTACTAGGATCAAGAATGCTCAGCTCTTACTGAATCCAAAGAAATGTTTTCTTTTCCAACAAAAAGTTGAATTTCTCGGGCATGTCGTATCATCAGAGGGAATCCAAACTGATGAACGAAAGATAACAGCAATCAAAGACTGGCCTCGTCCTCGCGACAAACATGAACTGCGAAGCTTCTTTGGATTGTGTACTTATTATAGAAGATTTGTCGAAGGATTTGCAAATATAGCTACACCTTTACATAAGCTCACTGAGCAAATTATAACTGGGATCATAACTGTGATTCTGCGTTCGGGAAGTTAAAAGCGGCTCTATGTTCTAGTCCAATATTGGGATATCCGGAACAAAAGGATAAATTTGTATTGGACACAGACGCCAGCAACACCGGCATCGGAGCCGTTTTATCGCAAGTAGAAGCAGGAGAAGAACGGGTTATAATACTACAGTCGAACACTTTCGAAACCTGAACGTAACTACTGTGTAACCCGAAAAGAGCTTTTGGCAATAGTACGGTCTGTTGAGCATTTCCATCAATATCTGTACGGGCAAGAATTTCTGATAAGGACTGATCATGCAGCACTTAAATGGCTTTTGGATATGAAACAGCCTGAAGGACAGGTAGCCAGATGGCTTGAAAAGTTACAACAATATAGCTTTAAGGTTAACACAACTAAAGGATTTGCTTTTAAAACTCTGTAGGCTCAGTGGGACTCCCTAGTGGCGGAAAATGAATTTCTTAAACGAGCCTGGGAAAGCGCCGATGGAAATTGGTGAAGACACAGTTAGTGCTGCCAAGGAAGAAGTATCGGAAGTCCTGAAAGAAGTTCATAATGGAAAGTCTGGTGCTCATCTCGGAGTGAACAAAACGATTGACAAGATCCGCGACAGATTTTACTGGGTCAACTACTGCCAGGATGTGAAATCGTGGTGTCTGTGCCGCAAGTCAAGGAGCCAAAACAAGATCTAGGGGAAAAATGAAACAGTAAAATGTGGGCCTACCGTTTGAACGTATCGTCATTGACGTAGCTGGCCCTTTTCCAGAAACAAATAATGGTAACAAGTACATTTTAGTGGCAATTGACTACTTCAGTAAATGGCCTGAAGTATTTGCGATCCCCAGTCAAGAAGCTGTTACCATAGCAGAGGCCCTCGTGAATAACCTAGTCAGAAGATTTGGTGTTCCGTTAGAGCTGCACTCAAATCAAGGATGCAATTTCGAATCCAAGGTTTTTTCTCTGGCTGCCCGTGGGCATTCGTGGAAAATATAGTACTAAGGTATGGAGTTCCACGGAAATTAATAACGGATTGTGGCTCTCAGTTTGTGGGAAAATTATTCCAGGAAATCTGTAAACATTGCAAATTCGGAAATTGAAAACTATACCATACCATCCTGCCGCAAATGGAATAGTAGAAAGGATGCATAAAACTTTAAAAACTGTGATAAGTAATTTTGTTAGTGACTATCATAATAGCTGGAACGAAATTTTGCCGTACGCCTTAATGTCATACAGGAATGCAATCCACGAAGCAATCCAAGAAACACCATTTTCCTTATGTTCGGTAGAGACATGGAACTGCCTTTTATTCTTACCGTTAGAGAAGACAGGGTAAGATATGATTTGGCAGAAAATTATGGAAGCGAAATGGTGGAGCGAATGCAACAAGCACATCAAACTGTCAAATTAAACATCGAGAACACAATGCAAAAACGTTGCGAAAAGCTCAAAAATCGATGAACGAAAGCCGAACCATCCGTAGGAGAACTAGTGTACTTAAACACTCATGCGGTACATGGAACGGAAATCGCCACCAAATTTAAAGCCAAATGAGCCATACCGAATTATAGTCAAAAAGGAGCCAGTTACGTATCAAACTAAGAGCCTAACTGGAAGAAAGGAACAGACGGTGCATTTAGAACGACCAAAGTGATTTGGAGGTTCATTTTACGAAGCTCCAATCGAAGAAAATAATGAACCAGAGGTGCAGGATATTGAGGAGCCTGAAAATAAAAATGTAGAGTTTGAAGATCAGCCGCCCGATGGCTGGGAAATGGAAGCAAACTCCGACTCAGAGGAATCAGAACTAGAGGAGAGCGAATCCGAAGAAACCCTATCAGAAGAGGGTAGCAGTGGCAACGAATCCAATGAGCCCGTAATAGAAAGACGTAGTCCAGAAATAAGAAGGACTAGAACACGTGAAATACGCATGCCGGAAAGATTGCGGGATTTCGATCTAAGTTAAGGGAATCGAAAATTAATTTTAGTACCACTCTGCACATATGATGCAAAATAGCGATATAACTACAATAAGTAAAAATTACCTAAGTACATAAGAACAGAACTCTAACTCTTAATCCTCAGTGGATTTTAAAAGCTGTCTAGAGCGGAACGCCGGAAAGTTTTGATAAGTACAACTGTGACCCAACTAGAATAAATAAATAAATAAACACGAATATGGGATTACAAGGAATGAGCCAAATAGGCCCATGTTGTAAAAGTGTAAAATGAGTCACTATGCATGTTGTTATGAAATGTAAATACTTCCTCCAAATACGAGGGTAATGAAGTTAGTAAGATGAAATATTGCCAGAGCGAATGCTGCATACAATAATTACGGAATCAGCAAAAAGAAAAGAATGCATTTTGGATACCAAGCAAGAAAGCGATTATTAGAAATAATTATGCAAAATAAAGACACAATAAGAGGGCACTCCTAAAGTAGAATAGAAGCTTTGATATCTAAAAGGCGCTAAGCTTGGTTTGCAACGCGCTTTCTGTGAAATAAACTTTATATTTTTCTTTATTTCTTTTAGCAATAAATTAAAAGATGTTCAATGCTCGTAGAGCTATGACGAGTTCCACCGAGATTAGTATTAGGTATTAGTGTACACTTACCGAATTTGACCAGATATCCTCCGTTAAAATGAACACCCGGCAAGGTCGGAATGCAAGGCTCTGTAAAGTTGTTAAGTGAGCGCGCAACTTGCCCGCTGCTCAATTAACCGGAGAAAGATTCATTGGGCGCCACCGAGTTCGTTACGGACCAAACTGGAGATCGCCGCGTTATTTGTGGAACCTGCTGCAAGACCTCCGCTCCTCAAGGTAAACCTTGCCGGTAAGAAGCCCAAAAGAAAAGATTATCACCACCAAAAATTGCGAATAGTAAATTGTGGAACCAAATAAAACGCTGAAACGCTGAAAAAAAAATGAAATAGGCAACAAGAATAGCCCTGAATAAAAATAATAAAAGTTGTAAATTGCAATCAGCGATTCGAAAATTTATATCTATAAATTAAGATACGACACCGTCAAAACTAATCAACTAACAATGAACTTATAACTACTAAATAAAATTGTTTATCTGAGGATGACCAAACCTCTTTGTTGGTAAGGGTAAATAATGGAATTAATGAATCAGCACCCGTCAAGTGCTACTGAGGTAGGAAAAAAACCTTAAGTTGAGTTTTGTCTATCGCGCGGGATCGTGATCACGTAAACCGCAGAGATAAAATGTGCGCAAATACAACAAGGATTACGTTGTCAACTCAAAAGGAGACAGTTATTTCATAACAAACATTTAAAACTAAAATAATTTAGCACTTAGCTTGCATAGAAGTTTCACCGTCAGGTGGACACGGACGGCTTGTTCCAGAACCAAGCGGGGTACTGTCCGGTCACATCAGGTAAACAAGTTCTGCTAAGCCAAGTCTACAAATCTACAGCAGTTCAGCCAGGTAGGCGGACCATCAAGTTCCCGCCTGGTGAAAAGGCTTCTAAATTTTCGACCGGTGGAAGGACCCTCTCTTAAAATGAGGGCACACTACGCGACAAAAAAACTAAGTATCACAATGGCGACCAATATTGGACAAGCGAATTCCCAAAAACCTCGACCCGCGAGTGATTCCTGCATCTACGGCACCAAAACTAACGAAAGCACAACGTAATGGCCGATGCGAATTTTTTCTACGTTGTTAGTAGATAAAATCCAACTTAGGGATCTGGGATTAAAAGCAGATTTTTAAATGAATCAACTTAACAACGGAGGACGATGGGATCGTCTCGCGCTAGAAAAATGAGAACGACGCGCATCATGCAACCAACAAAACATGAAACTGTTGTTAACTCGGTACTGTGTGCGATTGAGTGTGGCGAAGGCGCCAGATAGGTAGGAAGTTGTATTAAATCACGGATCTAAATGTCGAACTGCAACGTAAGCCCGAAATAATACCAGGGGCGTACTAGATATTCACATTGATTTGTATAGGCGTGGATAAGCAATAAATAGACCAAACATGGCAAATTACGACCGGGAAATGTAAACAAAGATATTTCAATTTGGACTTGCGCATTAGAAAATTAGAAGGCGTAAGCTGTTGCACCGTGAAGGTCAATAGGCAGGCCAGAACTTCGAAAGTGATTATTTCACCAAATATTCGGTAGAGTAGTCTTGCCGATTGTGAAATGGGGCCCAGTTATCATAGTGAAACAAACAATAAGGTATAAATAAGTAATACTTATAATAATTATACTTACTTGAAATAGGAAATCCTGGGTATCTTGCCTCTACTGCTGCGCGTCGCAAACACAACCATACACTTTCAGGATTCTATTTTGGTAGCATCGCCCATTGTTTATGTGCGTATTGTTCAATTTAAACGAAAATCAAAATAGGGTACGCACAAAGCAACGTGATCCACTAAGCTAAAACTAATTAAGCAACTAGAAACAAGCAAAGAAAGTCAATAAAAAGTGAAGTATTCGAATCATCAACACAAATGCCGCACCGTCAAAACGAAAACATGTCAAAGACAAAAGCCTGCTGAGACGGCAAGTGTTTTAGTGCGCATGACGAAACGGTATCTTCTTTGTTTACGTTTTTCGATTTTGCGTCGATTTTGTCAGGCGCAGAAACCTGTTTTTTCGCCCATAGGTTGCCACTTTTGAATAGTGCGACAGGCGGCTATTGCTTATCCACTCCTATTCAAATCAGTGGATATTCACTTCTAGTTAGAGACCAAATCGGGATGTCACAACTCTCCCTCTCCTTCGAAAGAAGGGAAACTTTCCAAAGAAAAAGCTTTCCGACGATAATGCTGAAAGTAGATGTAAAACCATTGATTACCAGGTACCGAAATCAGAACCAAAGGTAACGGAAATACCGCCCACGCCCAGAAACCCTAAGGCAATGGACAAAAGACAAACTAAAACTAAACTTCAGGAGATCAACACCCAACACCCCATACTAAATGGAATCGCATCCATTTTCACTAAACCTAACAGAACCAAAGACCACTGTATGTCTTTCGCGGAAGAGACCTAACACTAACGGAAGAAACCTAACACTGACGGAAGAGACCTAACCCTAACGGAAGAAACCTATCACTAACGGTAGAAACCTAACACTAACGGATTTCCGAGCGAACAAGCAAAAGGTAATCCAAACTACACTACCAAGACCAGAACGAGTATCCGAGAATAAGGTACAACAACAAATAGCACGAAATCGCAACAAATTCTAAGGAGAAATCAACACCGGCCTAGGAGTAGATCCAAAATATTTTTGGAGACGACGCATGGCTCGTCCAATCCTAGGCGTAAACACGTGCTTCAATCCAGTACATCCGCGCGACAGCGAGGACTAGAGGTGTGTCGGTCCGGATGGACCCGGTCCAAATGAACGAAACCAGTAACGGAACGAGTCGGACCGAATCCGTCATATCATTCGGACCCGGTCCACTACTTGCTTTAACGGAGCAGAAATCGCGGTGCATTGTATAGGAGTCGAGTTCCTTGAATTAATACAATTCGGTCCGAGTCCGGAATTTTGTTTGAGAAACCAGAGAAACCTTTTGCGTAATAGTCGCGTATGCGTTTGTTATTATAAGAAAATTTTTAATGGTTTCGTTTGTTTTAAAATTTTAAATAATATTTTGTTTACATTAAAAAAATTTAGGACAATAGATATTTAAAAAAAAA
>MU184128.1:140618-159014 GCA_016904865.1 Pissodes strobi | reverse complement strand
GCAGATAATTTAGGAGAGTTTCCCCCCGTTCATTTCTTTCGCCTGATCCGAAATTTCCCACCTGTTGTGTGTTTTCATTTAGTGTTTTGCCTAGCTTTGCGTTGAAATCTCCGATAATAGAGAAATGTACCTACTTTTTCGGATCTAAAGTAATGTCCTCGTAGAATTGCTCTGTTTCAGCTTCTTCCGCTGTACTAGTAGGCGCGTAGACTTGAATGACTTATAGGCTGTATCTTTCTTATAATTTGACGATAATATAGGCTACCCAGCTGACCCAAAAAGACGCTCAAACGAGGTACCATGGTGGAATGATAACCTGACATGCCTCCGAGCCCGGGCTCGTTATTTATTCAACAGAGCAAAAAGGTTCGAAGAGTGGCAGGGCTGCACAGAGGCTCTTACCAACTACAACAGGGAAATTAGAAAGGCCAAAAGGAATAAATTTAGAGCCTTCTGCGAAAACATCGCCTTTACTCCAGCTGCGCCCAGACTACACAAGGCCATGGCAAAAGAGGGAACAAGCTCGACAATGGACCAGAAAAAGTTGGAGGGTACCTACACGGAAGGAGAGGAAGAGACAGCTTTTTCTCCTGAGCCAACACTTCCCAGGAAAGAGCTACCCCAAGGCGACTCACTAGGGATGACTGGGCAATGGCAAAAACGGTACTCACTGCTGGGCAACTTGAATGGGCATTGATAACATTTGAACCACTCAAATCGCCAGAGGTAGATGAAATCTCACCAGCCCTCTTAGAAAGGGGAAAAAGATAAATTATGCCACGCGTTGTGGATATCACCAAAAGCAGTATGGCCATGGGCTACATACCAAAAGCATGGAGAAAGGCAAAAGCCACCTTCATACCGAATATAGGAAAGAAGGATGGGACAGACCCCAAATCCTTTAGACTAAAAAGGCACACGTCATTCTTACTCAAGGCGATGGAAAAGGCAGTAGAAAATTAGACTGCACTGTTCCAACTGACCAGCATGATATAAGAAACTCTAAATGAGAAAGAAATCGCGCTCTAGGCCTTCCTAAACATCGATAATACATCCCACGTGGTTGTAAAGAGGGCACTAATAAGAAGGGGAGTGAACGACACAATATCTCGATGGATGTGTGAGATGCTTGCCACGAGGACAGCAGAAACTTCAGTAGGCAAGTGAGCACCACTCGAGGTACGCCACAGGGCGGAGTATGCCCACCACTAATGTGGAGTCTAGTGGTGGACGAACTACTGGAAATATTGACAGACCTCGGCCTACATTGTGTTGGATATGCCGACGATATTATCATCACAGCAAGAGGAAAGTTCGAGGGGATACTATATGAACTCATTCAAGCTGGACTCGAAGCAACGAAAGAATAGTACCAGACAGTGGAACTGCAAACAAACCCATCGAAAACAACCATAGTACAATTCTCTAGGAAGAGAACACTAAAATGAAAGTCATCCGAATACACGGGACCAATATTACACTGGTATCGGAAGTCAGATATATAGGCATAACGGGGTTAACTAGTAAAGTTATGATTATATCAGTTGGAGTGTTTCCTATTTTTTGGTGATATTTTTGAATCCGTATCATTTGCCGTTTGCTCAAGATTTGAAAGAACGGCTGTAAAATTACTATCTGTGTATTTTGCAATGAAACTATAAACACGCGCAAAAAAGTGTTTTGCAGTGAATGCAAGAATGCCTTGCATACTACATGTATTCATAAGACCACCGATGTTACCGGCTTGCTTTCGGACATTGAAGATTTATCCTGGAAGTGCACTGATTGTCTCACGAGGTGTATCTCTTTAGATAAGGATGCGGTTATAAAAATGGTGCACGACCAAATCCAAAATGCACTGTCTATGCTTACTACCTCCTTTGAGAGTTTGAAAAACGATCTGGTCCAGGTAGTTTTCGACAAATCTAACTCAGCAAAAAGCGGTGCCGGAAATAACTGTTAGCTATTCCAAGGTGGCTAGACACAATACCCAGCCGGCAGTTTTAATAAAGCCAAAAAATCAGGCACAAACGAATACCCAGACAAAACAAGATACTGCTGAAAATATCGATCCTACGGAAACTCAATAAAAGATCACAAAGGTCAAGGCAGTAAATAATGGCGGACTTCTGATTGGCGCAAGAATCATAAAGAAATTGTTCGGTTTAAACAGCTTGCAGAACAAAAACTGGCTGACTCATACGAGATCAAGGAGCTTCGAGGAATTAACCCAAGAGTACGTATCGTGGGCTTCACGGATATCTATAATGAAGAAGATTTACTGTCTGTCATTAGAAAATTGAACGATGATATTTTTTATAACGATTCCACTTGTGAAATTGTAAAAATAAGTAAAACAAAGAAAAATGCTAATATGTTTCAGGCTACTTTACAGTTGGATCGGCGTACTTATGATCGCATAATGAAAATCGGCAATGTATTTGTAGGCTATGATGCGTGTACTGTTTACGATGGAGTCCAAGTAAGTAGGTGTTATAACTGTAATGAATTTAATCATTCTTCCAAAAATTGTATAAAAACTGTTTCTTGTCCGAGATGCAGTGAGGGTCATACTTTGCAGGAGTGCATGGCTCAAGTTTTGAAATGCCCTAACTGTTCTAGAATAGATCGTGATGACCGTGGCAATGTAAAATCGAACCATGCTGCTTGGGAAATTGATCAATGTTTCGCTTATCAATCGGCTTGCGCTCGGCTTAGATCGAATATCCTGAACCAATAGCAACTGCCATCTATCTCTCCTCCTACTCCATCCCTGCAGGTACGCTTGTTGAATTTCAGTACTTCGGCTGATAATAATGGTACTCTTACTAAAATAGTTTATGTTCAGGGGAACGGCTCGTTATCGGTGTACTACCAAAATACGCGGGGACTTCGTAGCAAAACACATGAAATATTTCAAAACGTATCCATTTGCGATTATGATCTGATAGCCTTGACTGAAACGTGGCTTGATCCATTTGTGTACAACAACGAATTGTTTCCAAATAATTTTAATGTTTTTCGTGCAGATATAAATCATACTGAACTGGGTAAAGCTAGGGGTGGTGGCGTTTTATTGGCTGTTGATAATAAATTTACTTGTACAGTTTTAAATCTCGACAAAACTAAGGACATTTTTCCACACATTGACTTGTTAGGTGTCAAACTTGTTGGTGAGCATTCAGCAATTTATGTCTTTGTTTTGTATATACCTCCTCCGATATCATTTAATGATCTTGAAAGTTTGTTCGATTTTTTTGTGTCCTTGGAATATATTTTGGGGAAAAATATATGCATTTTGGGCGATTTTAATCTACCGAATTATGTGCTTATGTTGGATGACAATAATATTCACAATAATTGTCTCTTATTGTTAAAAAATTTTATTGAATTTTTTAATTTTTTACAATGTAACTATATTAGATATCATAATCACAGGTTATTAGATCTGATTCTTGTTAACAATAAAAATTGTAGGGTGGAAAAGGCCGTAGATTTGCTTGTGCCGGAAGAAAGTCACCACCCAGCTTTGACGTTGTTGTTAAAAATAGCGCACTCTAATAATTCAAAGCGCGTCTTGGCTACAAACTATAATAATATGTATAATTTTCGTAGAGCCGATTTTGATTATTTATATGATTTATTTTTACAGCAGGACTGGTCATTATTAGAAAACTTATCGACCGTTCAGGATACGGCTGGGGTATTTTATGATTTACTGTATTGTATGCTTCATTTAGCGGTGCCACGTTATCGTTCAGTACCAAATAAAAAGAAGTATCCTCCTTGGTTTTCATCGAATATCATAAAACATATTAAAGAAAAAGTTACATGTCATAGAAAGTATAGGAAAACAGGAGATGAACAGGCGCTGAACAGATTTAGGGCACTAAGGTCAAGTATAAAATCGGATACGTATATCTTACGCAAGTTACATTTTAAAAATGGAGTCTGATATTAAAAAGGACCCTAGGCGCTTCTGGAATTTTGTTAAGGGCAAACGAGCGATGACTGGTTTGCCAGAATCCATAAATTTTGAAGGTCAAGTTTTAAATAAGCCGGATGATATTTTGAACTCGTTTGCAGGTTTTTTTGAACAGTCTTACTTTGTTCCGGAGAGTAATAGTTTGATTCTGAGGAATTTGTCTTTTGAAGATAGTCAGGTTATAAGCATATCCTCTATAACAGAGCAGGATGTCTCAAGAGCTATACGTAAGCTTAAGTCCAAGCCGACCAGTGGACCAGACTTGATCCCGGCGTTTTTGATACATGACTGTCGATTTGTATTAATAAAACCTCTTCAAATATTATTTAACATGTGTGTTAAGCAACAAACTTTACCTAGCCTCAGGAAGAAGTCTAAAGTGTGTCCAGTTTTTAAAAAAGGCGACAAATCGGATATTCAGAATTACAGGCCGGTCTCCATAATATGTAATTTTCTAAAAATTTTTGAGATTGTTCTTCATGATATAATTTTTCCTAAAATTAAAAATAAAATTGTACCACAACAACACGGATTTTTCAAGAACAGATCTACAACATTAAATCTTGTAATAACAACTCAATACATAGCTGAATCAATTGACGAAGGTTGTCAAACTGACGTCATATATTTGGATTTTTCGAAGGCCTTCGATAGGCTAGATCACACGATACTACTATCTAAACTAAACTTTATAGAATAGGATTTTCTGATTTACTTGTAGACTTTTTTAAATGTTATCTATGTAATCGCAGTCAGTATGTGGCAATCAATGGGTTTCAGTCTGCAGATTATGCAGCTACATCCGGGGTACCACGGGCTCTGTCCTTGGTCCCCTTCTCTTTAACATTTTTATAAATGATATAGGCGAATTTCTGGGCATCAACTATTTGTTATATGCCGATGATGTTAAGTTATATGCTAAAATTGGGTCTATGGGAGATTGCTTAAGTATGCAAACAAATCTAGAGCGAATTGGGATCTGGTGTAAGAATAATAATCTTCAAATTAATATTAAAAAGTGCAATGTTGTATCCTACACTAAGAAAGTTCAACCAATTTATTTTGACTATAATCTAAACAACCAATATATTGCACGGTCTGACACTTTTAAAGATCTCGGACTTTTGTTTGATAGTAGGTTATCGTTTACGGCACATTACAACTCTATAATAACGGAATCGTCCAAAATGCTTGGTTTTATAGTGCGCTCTACCAAAGAGTTTAGCCAAATCGATGCCGCAAAAATGTTGTATCATAGTTTTATTCGATCTAAGCTCGAGTACGCTGCCGTTGTCTGGTCGCCCGGTTATAACGTACACATTTCTGATATAGAGGATGTTCAAAGAAAATTTTTGAAATATGTAAGTTTCAAACAAGATGGTGTTTATCCTCTTCAAGGTTGTGCCCATGATGAGCTTTTAAATAGATTTAACTTTACTGAATTAAGAACGCGACGAGATAATTTTCAATTGCTATTTTTGTATAAGCTGACCAACAATAACATAGATTGCCCTTCGTTACTACATAAGCTTAATTTTAAGGTACCGCGTTTGAACTCTCGCTTAGGTGACACTTTTTACTTACGGACTCCACGTACCAACGTTCTAAAGTTTGCACCTCTGCATGCAATGTGTGATAGGTACAACAACTCAAATAATCTTGACTTGTTTTATGACAGTCTGCAGAGCTTTAAAGGTAAATTGTGACTTTTTTTTTGTTTTGCTTGTTTGGTTTGTTTGGCTTCTTTAATTTTTATATGTTTGTTTCTTTGTTAATGTAAAATATTTGTACTACTTAAGTTATTTTCTTTTTTGTTATTTTTTTTGTCTCACTGCCTTGTAAATGGGTTTTTTACCTGTAGGGCAGTTTTTCTAAATAAATAAATAAATAAATAAAAAATAAATAAACGCGGGACTGCAACTCAAATACACTGAAGGAGTTGTAACTAAGCTACGAGGGCCCTGATGGAGTGCCGAAGCCTTGCAGGAAAAAACTGGAGATATAAACCAGAAATCCTGCGGTGAATGTACACAATGACAGTAAGACCCACCCTACTTTACGGGTCGATAGTCTGGCTCAAGGAAATGGAAAAGCAGAGCATAACATCAGCCCTCACAAAAGTACAACGCCTGACGTGCATAAGCATAACAGGCGCAATAAAAGCATGTTCAATAGCAGCAATCGAGGCAATTGTGGGCCTCGCACCTCTACACATTGTTGTAGAGGTAGCAGCTAGACAAGCAATGAGTAAAATCACAAGAGGGAGGGCGCGAGAGAGGATGGCTGAGAAAGAGTGAATTGACATCCCTGACAAACCATATACCACTTCTTGGGCTCCCCCGGGACGATATAGTCAAAAGATACAATTTTCAAAAATACTTCACGATCGTAATAAGAAGCAGATAAGAATGGAAAAAACACCACTGGCATTTTCACATTGCAGCAAAGTGCCATAAAATGGTATACAGATGAGTCAAGAACTGAACAGGGAACCGGAGCCGGAGTATTTGGGTCAGGAACCAAATTCTCTTAAGTAATGGGAAAACACCCCGACATATTACAGACGGAAATTAACGCCATATAAAAATGTGCGCAGTTCAACCTTGATACAAACTGTAGGAAAAAAGCGATTGTCATCTTCTGAGGTAGTCAAGTAGGAACATAGTCATGTGATATGTCATGTAAAAAACAATTTGATCTAGAATGAGATTGTGCAAAAATGATTCATAATTATCGTTTTTGAAACTAAACCGCAAGTGATGCCAAGTGAAATTAAGTGTCAAAATGTGCATTTAATCACCTTCGTAATTTTAAATTCGTATCTGCGAAAATATTGACGGCGTATCATAGGGTACACATCATTGACACCCGGTATATAGGTATTATCGCCTTTAATATAGAAGCTTCATTTCAAGATACTATTTTAGCATCTGAACCCTAAGATCATAATTTGTATATTGGAACATGGTAAAGCACTAATTTAAACCCTGAAATCCTAATTTACAGCTTGGAATATTACATCGACAACCGTCAAAGGCACGAGTGAGATCAATTCCCATTGCTTTCGCTAAGGTGGTCGGAGGTCAAGAGTTCGCTCGAAGCGGTGCAACATTAGAAGCCACACAGACAAATTGAGCAGCCTGAGTAAGTGAACACACTATTGGAATACTTATTTCTTCTTATTATTGAGCTGGGGCCATATCATTCCTGAACAGCACAAATAGTGTTCTACGAGGTAAATTATTACTTGTTACTCTGCGTGAGTTTTATTGAAAACTTCTATTTAAGGACGCTTCGCCTTACCCCCGGGTGTAAATTGCATAAATACTAATTTAGTGACCACAAAGAAGCTGAAAAACCTAAGAGAACTTGAAATGTTTGACGTTTCGAGGAACAAATCTGCCTCTGTTGTCAAAAACGCAAAATCTAAATGTAAATTTAAAAATCAATATGATTAGATTCCTCGCTTTTAAAAACGGGGACAGATTTGTTTTTCCGAAGTCAAGCATTTTATGTTCTCATACGTTTTTGAGCTTTTTTAGGGCTTATAGAGGCTTCTTTAGCACTCGGATAATTTACAATCTGGGGCCAGGCGAAGCGGCCTTTAATAGAAGTTTTCAATAAGACTCAGGTGTAGTAAGCATGAATCCTCCAGTCCACAACAATATAGAATATAATATATCCAACAAAGCAATGTTCTGCTAGTACGGGATATGCCTATAAGTGAGCCGAGATGCATTATCTTCGTTAAATCGCCCATCATGTCTTCTTCATCAAGCCGCCATTACCGAGAAGAAGAAATATGCACACCACCAGCAAAATCACTGATTTTCTCTGATGCATAATCATGGACGTCATGAAAATAATTACTTATGGTTTGAACTATCTCATTATGAAGCTGACGAATCATGTCTTTTAACTAAATATAAATAAGTTACACCACCATCGCACCATGTCATCGGTGGGAATAGAGGCGCTCTCGTCTCCACATATATCTGAAGAGACAGGCTACATCTGGTAGAGCCAAATGGGATTCGGAATGAAACTGAACTACTATGAGCCGGCCAACTGCTGATGTACTAATGGCTCCAAAACAGTGGGTGTCTAATTTAGAGGATATGGAAAATCGCAAAAGGTCGAGATTTCGATCAGTTACACTATACTTTCGTATTTCAAGCGAAAACGGCGTTTGTTGAACTTTGTGTGAGGGGTTTGGAAAAACGACACCTCACACGAAGAACAATCAAGATATTTTCAGATAGCCAACAGCTCTTAAGAAGTTCTAACAAGGTATGCAACTGTAAAAGAGCTCTTTCTAGTCTGGGCGAACATAATAGGGCAAACCTAATATCTGGATAATTTCTACGGACCTCCATGTCAGGAGAGGAGCAGAAACAATATTCACGGGGCCTGAACTGTGCATATAATACGACCAAACAAGTAATAACCGCCGCCTGGGCAGAGCAGATATCACTCCAGTACTGTCTAGGACTACCGGGACTGAATCACTGCAAAGTTTCATAGTATAGCATTTAATAAGATCCAATCAAATAGCAATTGATTGCCTTCATTCACGACTATTGAATGCTGAATTGAATAAACAATCTATCCTTTCTAAAATGTCTGGCTCACAGATGGAATGTTCTACCTGCCAAAAAAGTAGTTCAAAACGTGTTTATATTGGGTGTCTTCCAGTTAATACTCAATCTGAGTCTGATAAGATAACAGGGTCACAAGGTCAATCGAAATGCAATTGAGGGCAGTCAGTTCGAAATATATCCAAGAGTCGAGCTGTTGTTGCTCATACTGCCGTTGTCACACTTGGCGATATACGTAATCAAATGAATAATCTAAAAAGAAGATAATGTTAGCAATACAGATTTATTTCATGTTCAGAAGTTCTGAGCTTCATATTTGATGAAAAATTTAAATTCAAGTTTTATTTGATGATATACGTGATATCCAAAAAGAAAAGAATAATCATTTAGAAAAAGAGGTCACTGAACTTCGAACAGAAGTATCAATATTTTCAAGATTTTAAAAATGGCTCTCAAGCGCAGGGATCTAATTTTGTTGATCGAAGACTAAGCCCAGTTGACCCAATTATTGAAATGCAAGAGAAGAATGACAGCTCCAAAGACGTTGTTTACATGCTAATTATTACAAGAAGCTGCGTGCACCCCTTCAATAAAGTGCCGGAAGCTTCACGCTTGAGTAGTATGTTGTTCGTTGAGATTACAGCGACTCAAGTGGCGGTTTAAAAACTAGCCAATTAAATTGAATATCTTATTGTTGGTCCCCAACGGGACTTAAGTACAAATACTACCTGTGAATGGTTTTTAAGAAAGACCGAGTCGATAGGAAAGATGTAAGCACAGCTTATGAGTATAAGCTGTGATGTGTCATACTGCTTATTTAATTCTTTTTTCTTCATTTTGGGCATGTCTTGGGTTAGTTTTTGTTGGTTGCGCCCCAGTAGCGAGCGAAGCGAGCGGTGGGCCATGCGTGAAGTGAAATATAGACAATCTAAAATAGTAAACAAACGCTCAAGGCCGGTTGCATATACTACCGTGAAGCTTATCGTGATTTCATAATTACTACGCAAGCGCGAAGCATCCAGCACTTTATTGAACGGGGTAGGCAGCTCCTTGTCTGATTACTGTGTATGGAGGATTGAGATTGAGATCTAAACCAATTCGCTTAAGGCCATCAACTGTGGAAAATGGAAAAGTGGAAAATCTCATAGTGGAACATTGCAGACTTGTTTTGGAAGTGGCTGATGAGTTTCCATTAAGTAACTATATAATTTGTGGTGACTTTAATCTATCGAACTGACAGCGGTTCCGATATGGGGACGGTCTGTGCGAGAAGAACATATGGTTATTCTTTCCGGTATTAAAAAAAAGCATGTCTTGCCACAGGAATCTAACCACTGAGCCACGAGGCCCGCTCAAAGTAATTCCCTGGACCATAAAGACATCTATTTGTGTGAAATGTGTTTATGATCCGCGCGCAAGCCCAGGACTCGTCAGGCGGAAGGACTCGTGTAGATGGTAAAGAATAAAATATATGCACACCCTAACTCATTTTTGAGCAAACAATCGGCATAAGGTGGTGAGTAGATCGTAAACTTGTTTGCCAGGTATTTGTCCGCCACTTATACCACTGAGCGTGTTCACTGTCAGATTACTGCTTTCGTACCGAAAAAACTGTAGATATCTCGCTTCGGTTTATAAGAGTGAGTGATGTTTTTGATGGTATTAGTAGGTCCAGATGGCCTTGCCCAAGTTTTTATAAGAAGTCGTTATGTAAACCTTTGCATTTTATATTTAATTTATCATTTAGGAAGGATATTTTCCTGATTATTGGAAAACTAGCTATTTGACTGGTAGTTTTAAATCATGTATTTAAACATGTAAAAAGCTTATTGTGAATGACCGGCACGGTTTTGCAGAGGGAAGATCGACCGTTACAAATCTGCTCACTTATGAGGAATGCTTGCTAAGGGCATTGGAGGGAGGAGTGTGAGTCGATAGTATTTACACCTACTTCTCAAAGGCTTTTGACAGGGTGACTATTGTTACATGAGTTAAGTGTTTTTGATTTTAGTGTTTCAGTGATTGGGTGGATAGGCAGTTTTTATCTGGACATGGCCAATCGGTACGCATAAATAACTTTTCGAGCGAGATATCTGTTCTTTCATCAGTCCCACAGGGATCTCACATTGGTACTTTGTTACTTAATTTATTTATAAAGGGTATTATCGGTAATTATTTTGTTCATTTCAACTGTTTAGTGTTTGCAGATGATCTGAAAGTGTTTAGGTGCATTAGGTCTGAGTCTGATGCTTTTGACTTGCAGTGTGATCTTGATAGATTGCTTGTTTGGTTTCGGCATATTGGTCTCGACCTTAATGTTAAAAAATGTTTTTCTATCTCTTTTGGTCCATCTGACAACATACTTAAGAATAAATATTTGTTGAATAGTGCTGTTCTGGAGTCGATTTCAGAGATCCGCGACTTGGAAGTGATTCTCGATATATAGTCAGTTAGCTTTTCAATCGCCTGTTAATAATATTATTTGGGATGGGTTTAAAAACTAGGTTCTATTTCTAGATACGATAGTGACCTTAGTGCTCAATGATGTAAACCTTCATATTGTTAATTGGTGCGCTCGGGTCTTGGATATGCATCTGTGGTTTGGTCACCTTATGATCAGTGTAAAATCGACGCAATAGTGTTCATCGTAGGTTCTTGCGTGCGGTGGCCTTTAAGGCACACATTAATATACATAATGATACTAAATATTCAATTAATTATAATACTGTAATGAAAGACTCTAAGATGGTTTGGTTGAGTCAGCGACGACAACGCGCTGGTATTCAGTTTATTTTTAAGCTTCTTAATGTTCTGTATGTGCCTCGCAGTTACTTTGGGAGATTAATTTCAATAGTGTTCATAGAACATATGTTTAGAGTTCCGCCCCACAACACTAACTATGGATAGTACAGCCCGATAACGCGCTTGGTCGTTGTCTCAATACCGTTGGTTTGGGTCCCTTTGGGTTGGGTCTATTAACATTTATAAACCATTTGTACCAGCCACTTCCTATCGATTGGTTGTTTTCTCTGTACCTTTTTGTACATTTGTTACTATAATGATCTTCTATATTTGGCTTGCTGTTGTTTTCATTGAGTTTATGGCTGCTTTTACAACTTGTACCAAAGTTTACAGAATAAATATTCTGTAAACTTTGCTTGTACTTACTATATTGTTATTGTAAAATGGAGCTTTCGAAGCAACAAGTAACAGATAGAATACTAGAGGAAAGTGGCTTAAGAGTACGCACCGCAGGCATAACATGTTTTATTGGTAATATGGAAACCTTTACTTTTGGAGATGAAAAGAAAATGTCTTTATTTTTTGCATATTTATTCTTAAAAAATACAAGTACGTAAGAGTTTGTACTAAGCTAAAATGAAACTTTTTTTAAATATGTTACACTTGCGTATCCTTGAGAATGGCTTGCCCTAAGAATACGCAGATGCATGCTCAAGAGTACGCATTATGTAAATTAAGAACAGAAATCGCAGAAATATTGCCCGCCTGAATAAAAAGTGCAATCCTCGTGCCACCACAGGCTGCACCCAAAACACTGAATCCAATCTTCATCTGGGGGTTCCCTAAACGGCTCGTTGCACTCGGGGCAAAAAATGTCACTTTCGTCAACTTTTTTAGACGATGTTGACGGTTGGGGTTCGGTACTTAACTTTACCGTTTTATTTTTTTTTATTGCCGAATTCTTTGGATCAGAGTCTCTAAGATCTATTTTCTTCTTTACTGTCTCTACTTTTTTATTCACAGCTGTTTCTTCAAGGCATTTTTTAAAAGAACTGCTTGTTAGAATTTCGGATTTCTGTTCGTTCCGCTTCCGTATGCCAGTAAACCTAATTTTTGGCAAGGGTCTAATTTCGTACGGAGACAGAACGTGCCATAGTGTCTTTATCACTATTGTTATTCATATTTTTGTCGTCGTTGACAAGTAAAATGGTTTTAAGGTCCATGATATTTACCTGGTCCATGCTGATTGTCAAAGGGTTTTCAATAATCTCAAATGATGGTGATGGTGGAGCACTAATTGTTTGGTCAATTACTTCGATTATTATCTTGTTGCTTGGTGATGCACCACTAACTGTCAAATCACTGCAGGCTTTGGTGATATATTTTCTAGAAGAACCGACACGTTATTCTTCTGCTTCATTAACTAATGCATTAGCTGGTTCATTTTCTTTTTCCACAATCATATTCTTCTTGTATTCTGTCACTTACAGCCGAAGGAGCAAAGTCCTCGTTATCAAAAATTTTCGAGTTATAGGGAAAAATTCTAGTGGATGAAAACGAAATAATCCGGATACTTCAGACTGTGTGATAACTTTTCCCGGATTAGAAACAAATCATTGGTCACAAAACTGAGAGTAGGCAAACTTGAGTGGGCCAAAAAATCCTTTATCCAGTGGTTGGAGGCGATGGCTGGAATGTGGAGGAAGCGACAAAATATGAATATGGTTATCACGGCAGTAGTTTACTACGTTCAGGGTGCGATGGGAAACATGATTGTCAAACAACAGGATGGGTTCTTCTTGACTGGGCTTAGCATACTTTTTGAAATGTTGAATCCCTACAAAAAATAAATCAGAATTAATAAATCCTGAATCTGATATCATTTTAAGGGTTCCACTAGGAGCAACTTTATAAAGGTCTTCTCGTATTCTCTTTCTCGGGAAAACTAATGCAGGAGGTACATAATCTCCCCCGGCACTAAATCAACAAACCGCAGTAATTAACTGACCACGTTCTGCACTAGTGACTTTTCCAATCACCTTCTTTCCTTTTTTCGAAATAACCTTTGGCAATTTATTTGGCACCGTGCTCAAGCCAGTCTCGTCCATGTTAAAAACACGACTTTGGGAAAGTTGTATTTTTCATACAAATATTTTAAGTTTTTAAAGAACGTTTCAACTTGTGGCCTATTAATCCCATAATTCTCCCCATTGTAACTGTTCGATTTTGCCAATTTTAAAATTTCATTTATATGCCGCATGTACGGGAAAAAAAATGATGCTGTATTTTGCACGCATCGGTTTATTAATTCTAAATTTATTAATTTGCTTTGCCAACAATTCGCTTGAAACTGCCATCGCATCGCGGTTTATTAATTCTAAATTTATTAATTTCATTTGCTTGTAAATGCCACTTTCCTAATATGAGTTAACTATATTCTAGGTTTAGGTTAGCTATGTATTTGTATTAGTTTTTATAATCCGTTGTGACTATTTATTTTAGTGGATGAGCAATGCACCATATTATTAGAATAGCTTGGCTTGTTTTATATTGCATTATCGGGAACAGCCAGCCAACCGCTTTATATTTTTAAAGAATTCTGTTCGCCTGCAAATACATTGCATTTGACTTCTTGAACCATACTTTAATTTCAGTTTGAATATTTTATTAGCTTTCGAGAACCCTAGGTTGATCAATGCCAGGAGCAGGCCGCCAATTCCGGAGATCGTTTTTGGACCTCTGCTTTAAATATATTTCTCGTTTTGTACGGCAGACTAGCACAAGGTTTATGCCAAATAATAATAGGGATGGGCTATCCATCGCGTGTTTGTCGTTCTCGACTGTTGAAGGTTTATCATTCTTGTAAGAGTATTTCCTAGCATTTCTTGAAAAATGTAATTTTAGCTCACTATTCGTGGCTTCCGCAGTCATGTTACCATCATAATAAACGAGAACTCGGTCGCTTATTATCTTAGAATTATTCCTTGTATCGAATCACTCGACATGTTTCCGCCCATCACTACTTGTGACGCAGCATTTAATCTCGAAGGCAAATTGACGAAAACGTTGGAGAGTCCTTTTTCTAGTTTGCTCGTAAGGCGAACGTTGGCCAGTGCAGTTAGAAACTTCACATTTAGTATTGTGATATAATACAAACCTTTTGCTAGGGGATTTATTGAGTTGTTTCTGTTTGTGTTTTAACACGACCGATTTTTCGGGCTCTACATGCTGTATTAGATAAGCTTTTTCTCTGGATTTCTTTTTCTATGGCCTGTGAAGCGCGTGAACGCCATGATGCTAACGTTTTTTGTTTCCATTATTTATAGCGGCTTCCACGTTCGTCATATAAGATCGAGACCGTCGAATCTCTCAGAGTAGCCCTCACGCACAAATTTGAGGTAATTATTGCTATCGTTTTGCCTAAATTAATGATTTAATTGCTTATCTGTGTTACCTTTTTTTTTGTGCAAATACCGCCATTTGCTTTTCTCACATGTTATCTTATCTACTCCATTTTATCTAATCCGAATTTTATTTTAATGTAACTTTAATTTTGATCATTTGGGGAAGTTTATACTTTCTTTTAGGTGGGATTCATACCTATCTTTGTATATCCAAGTTGTCTGAATCTTAATATCTCTTTTATTTGCTGATGGGCACTGCAAGCCCATGGTTTTTTTTGTCTGGGGAAATTTGTTTTATTTGTTTTATAAAGAAGATGTATTTATGCAAGAGGGGGGGGGTCTATGATTTTCCTTAAAGTAAGGGGGCTTGGTTTAATGCGCACTGGATTATTTCAGGGTTCTTTCCGGAGGGGTACAAGCTTTCTAGGAGGTCCACCGCGCATACCAGTAGGCCACTGCCTTCACCTATAGTTGGAACCACCTCTACCCTAGAGAGTGCAGGCCTTACCCGCAGCACATCTGTACATCTTGACCTTGAGCACTCGAGATCTCGTCTAGATCTTCCCCTCAGGGCCAGCGAGAGGCAGTACCTGAGGTATTTTAAGGTGCTCGGCCGACGAAAATATTATTCTCACACGAATACTGCCGGGTGAAATGTCAACTAAAAAGGGGTTACCTGATGTAATTAATAAGCTTAATAATAGATGGCAGCACGTGTTCTATAAAATCATATTATTAAATATATTGGTTGCGGACTCTTGGGCGGGTGCGTACTCTTAGGCTACTTTACCCTACAGCACCTCTAAAATCCTGTAGGTCTTTATACGAATCATCGCAAGTTGATGACCAACATACATAGACTTGGCATGGCACAGAATGCATACTATATGCCTGCCCCGTAGCTGGAAGAATTAGGCAAGCAATATACTTCCAGTCGGCCTAAAAACATCCTATATATACAACTTGAATTGGCTGAATTGTTTGGCGGAAGTTTAAACAAGGTGTGAGATGTCAGCTAGAATAGAATAGGTGGCGATGGGAGGGTACACGATATGGATTCACTCACTTTCTAAGCCTAATCTAACATACCTTAGGTGGTTCCTGAGGAGGTGATTCACTAGGTGGCAGGCAGGAGCTTAATAGCTTCTTTTTGAGCGATGGTGGAAGTCTTTTACTCATTGGACTACTTCTACGTTCCATGACGCGTTGTTTTAAGCGCACTTTCAGGAGGTTAGGCTCGGAGGCTGAAAAGAAAAGAAAATTACAATTTATATAACGTGAGAATATGTCCCTTCACTTCGTTTTATTTTAAGATTATGCAGGAAATTTAGTTTGGGTTCCTTGTAAAGTAAAGGAAAGTTTGTTTATGCTAATAAATACAGGATATTTACAATGGTCACAAAATGACAAAGCTCAAGAACTAATTTTTAAAGCATAAGTCGAAGCATCAATTTTAAAAGTACACAATTATCAGTACATAGTTAAAATTATTAAAATAATTATACAAGTTAAAAAGCACATTTATCACGGGTTCAATTTAAAAGCAGGACATATAGAGTCGATGAATTGAAAGGCAAATGGGATATCCCTTATATGTACAGGGTGTCCCAAATTCGAGCCTCATCATTGGGATCTCGGAAACTAGAAGAGATACGAGGTCGGTTAAATGGAGGCAAAGTTGTGCAATTTGATGCTGATCAAAATGCAATCTTAAAAGTTTAAAAATTCCGAATACTTACGAAGATTTTTGGAAAAAACCGAATATTCGCGACTTAATTTTTATTTTTTTATGACTATTTGAATAGATATAACAAAATAAATTTTACATTCTCAGTGCTACTTTTTCTGTTCTACAAGATGGTGTTATCAGATTTTCAAACCGACGTTTCGTCTTTGAGCTGCCATCATCAACTTTGTTTTTTTAAATACGGCCCTGGATTTTTTATTACGGATTTTAAGAGCATATAAAGTCCCAAAACCAATCATGTATCGCACTTATTCGAAAAATTTATATAATGGCATTTTCCATAAGACCTCATGTGTTAGAGAGATACAGAAAACGTATTATTGATAAGATTTTACCAGGAAATTATTAAAATGACTTTTTCGAATAAGTGCGATACATCATTGGTTTTGGGACATTAGAAGCTCTTAAAGTCCGTAATAAAAAATGCAGGTCCGTATTTAAAAAAACAAAGTTGATTATGGCAGCTCAAAGACGAAACGTCGGTTTCAAAATCTGATAACACCATCTTGTAGAACAGAAAAAGTAACAATGAGAATGTGAAATTTATTTTGTTATATCTATTCAAATAGAGTCATAAAAAATAAAAATGAAATCGCGAATATTCGTTTTTTTCTAAATATCTTCGGAAGTATTCGGAATTTTTTAACTTTTAAGGTGGCATTTTGATCAGCTTCAAATTGCGCAACTTTGCCTCCATGTAACCGAACTCGTATCTCTTCCAGTTTCCGAGATCCCAATGATGAGGCTCGAATTTGGGACAACCTGTACATATGCCACCAGTCTAGGCTGATGGTGCGACATATAGGGTTATACTTACAATTTACAATACAAATTTAATGGCTTACAACTTATTTTTGGAGACATTATTACTGTCATTATTTAAATCAATATTTATCAATTCAAAAGTCAGCTTCCAGATATTCTTCAAAACTATAGAAGACCCTCTCACAAAGCATGGTTCTTATAGAAGCAGTAAAGTGTTTTTCATCTAAGGTATTTAAATCATGAGGCAACTTATTAAATAAGACCGGAGCATAGTAAAAGGTTGAGATTCGGGTTAGTTTTGTGAGTCTTGGGAAACGCATTTCCAGATTATCTGTTTGCCTTGAATAATGATTATAAAATTCTCATATTTGGTTATATCTATCCAGGTTCAATTCGGAATATGAAAGGCATTCAAAGATATAGCGCGATGTAAAGTGAGAATATTTAAGTGTCTGAAAGGCTCTCTTACATAAGCTCTGAAGCCCAGACCCTTCACAACTCTAACAGTCCCTCTTTGTCCTGTAGTGACTTTGAGAGTAGCCTGTTAAGATCATCCAATACCCAGGTCTATAGATTTATCCGTCTGGAACGCATGGATTGACTCTGATATAGCTGCTTCCAGAGTCGTACACCTCGTGATCTCTGCTATGAAAAGAAATAAAAAAGGATGCCTTTTGCAACTGCATTAAGGAAATTTAGTGTTCACAAAACAGCTTTATCGGAAAAATAAAGTCTTTATTCCGAGAAATGAGTTTTAAATTTACATGAAGAAAATTCTCGCATTATTGCCGATATTTCAGTTTAACAATAAAAAAATATTTTTTTAATATTCTGTATAATGATAACTGATGATTATATACAAAGTAACAGTGGGAGCACCTATTGATTTTGACACATATTTTATATCAGATATTTCTTTCGTTTCTGTGTCAGCAGGAAACTATAGTTTGGAGCTGAGGAAGCGAAACAACATTCCTATACACTAAGCATGCTTTTATGATTTTACTCTTTTATGGATCTCGTCGTTGGTGTGTTTCCTTTAAAACTAAAGGACCACCGCAGTCGCCTTCGAAATGAAGGACTATAGACTTGTTTCCTTGAGCTTTGCTCGATAATCTTCCATTCTTTTATATATATATATATATATATATATAT
>MU184128.1:125070-135618 GCA_016904865.1 Pissodes strobi | reverse complement strand
AATGAAAAGTTAAATTCGATGTTTGTCTGATCAATGTTTCGTATATTTTTCAGTAAAATAACTATGAAACACTAGCAATATTTGTTTTGTACCGCAAATGGCCTCCGCAGTCATGGCCAACCCAGCTAAAAATAAAATTTGTCGTTTTCTGACATAAAAATAAAATATTTTTTTGAAGTGTTATACATCACAAGAAAGGGAAAAAAAAGTTCTTTTTAAATGTGCTAAAAAACAAAATGGCCGCCATAAGAAAAAAAGAAGTTGATACTGGTTTCTCATAACCAAAACGTCAGAACTAAAAACTGAATACATGGGTGCATCGAGCATAAAAAGTTGTCCTAACAATGTTTTTACAGATTTTAAAAATATCTTTAAATAAAAAAAGTACAGCGCTTTTTCGAAAATACAACTTTTTGATTTTTTCAAAATATCTCAAAAACGAAAAAAGATCAAATCGTTATCAAAATGGCATTGAATTGGGAATTGAATGAACTAAAACTTTCCCCATTTAACCGATTTTCTATCTCTTATAGTTTCCAAGATACCCATACATGTATACCCAATTTGGGCCACACTGTATATATATATATAATGAAGGAACTTGCACATTAAAAACCTTAGCTGAACTATGATTCAACTCCATCTCGCGGCGAGTATGGCCAATTTATTAATACAAGTTCTTTAATTACCTCCAATATAGTAATCAAACTAAAAACACACTATAAATCTACAGTCCAAGAGCAAGGTAAAATAAAATATACAACACGACGCGACGTATTAAATCTCAAATGCAGCAAAATTAAACAAGTATATGCATGGAAGCCCAATCAAAACAGTACATCCTATTACTAATGCAATAGCCCATAGACCGATTAACATATTTTGCTATTTTAAGAAATTTTGTTTATATCCTAGGAAAAACATTTATGAACTTGATTCTAAATATAAGTCTGAGTATAAAGTATTATTGACAAATCTTAAATTATAAGAAAGATTTTTTAATACGAACGTATGTGGGAAATGAGTTCGGGAAAAAGGCAGAAAGATTCTAAAATTTTGAAAACAAAAAGATAAAAAACTAGTCTTATTCTTGCACTAATTTTTTTTATGGCAATGGCACACGCACTAAAGGGAAATGCTATGGCGCTCGACGAGCGGTGTGTGTGTGTGAGGATGTTGATTGACACGTGTAAAGGGAAGATTTCACATGTTTTGATATTGCAAATAATTAATCTATTCAGGCTACGAAATGTATCATAATAACCTAGTTGTAATAACCCAGTTAGAAATAACCAAAACAAGTGTTCTGCTGATCATTGCATTATTATGTCAACAGATTTCTATTACACTTCTTGGTAACCAAAATATTCAATAAACTGATGTTCTATGAACTAGATGTAGTTTCGAACTATTTTACATGGCGACCCTGCCAGCTTAAACATATATTAAAAAGTAATTATTACAAGATTAGTGATTTTATGTAGTTGTGCTATCATTTTTTCTAGTTGTGCTAGCCAGTATTGCAATTAATAAAGGTGCGGGGGTGCTAGCGTTAACCTAGCCTCCCCCCTCCCCCGCATAAATTAGAGGGCATCCTTATTATTATGAGTGTGCTAGCTCTAAAACAAATTGTGCTAGGTTGTGCTAGATCTCAAGGCCCTGTGCTAGCGTTTTGGAGAAAAAAATCAATGCGGAGAGGAGGGGGCAAGTTAACGGACCTAAAATTATTCATCTCACGGGCGAAACTTAAAAAAGCAATATCTGCGATTTTCGATCCGCGGCTCATACTTACGGGTGCCCAAACTTTTCAAATATGGAAAATTGTCGTTTTCGACCCCTAAATATTAATTCGAAGAAAAACGCTTCGGGGCGTATTTTTATATTTAGGGGACGGTTTTTTTCCAATTTGGAACCTACCGGAAATCCGGCTCCTACCGGTTTTTGTTGAAAATTTTGAACTAGCGGGTCCGTAATCGGACAGGGACAAAGGGAAACGGCCGGAACCAAACCAAAAAAATTCAAGTCTCTAAGTCTCCTATAGGGGCTCCTAAATAGTTAATTTTACTATCGTTAGGCCGGGAGGGCTGAAATTCGGGTTAGACGGTTAGGGACGGTCCTGAGTTCGAATTCAACCTCGTCAGGAACCTACCGCTGATTATGTTTCTCGGTAGGAGCTCCATATCGAAATTTAAAAAATATCAATATTTTCCATTTGGCCCCTAAATTATAACCCCTGAATGGAACCTAAATCGCGCGGTTTTTAACCGGTAGGTTCCGGTATTTAATATACGAATATCGGCAAAACAGACAAAACCGTATTTTCATATCGACCTTACCTTTATTTTGACCAGCAGGAGCCGAAACCTACCGGAACCTACCGGCTTTTTTCCATTATTTTCTTCCGACTTCAAATTTTGATTTTAGATAGAGGACACAAAGACAAACGAAAAAGTTCTTTACGAAAAAAACAATATTCTTAGCTTTTGAGATAGCGGCCCCAAAGCGAGAAAAAACATAACTCGAAAGCTACGAGGGATACGACAAAAATACTTGTTACCAAAAATATGTATTTTGATGGCATTTAACCCATACTTGAGTCGCCGTAATTAAAAAAAAGTATGTCCTTTCTCTCGAATATCTCAAAAATTATGAAATTTTTGAAGAAAATGTATTGAAGTCGATGATACACCTCCTAATTTGGAATAAAAAATTTTTTATGCAATTTTTCGTCCGAAAATAAATAGCGGAGAAATTTAAAAAGATATATATATATTTTTTACCACCCTGTATATGCTTTTGAAAATTTTAATTTTACGGTGGTATGATTTTAACCAAACAACCATCTTGAAATGTACTAGTTCTCAAAATAATTGTGCTAGCCTGTGCTAGATCTAAGCTTGCTGTGCTAGCAATTTGATGGAAAAATATTAGCTGAGGGGCGGCCAGCAAAAATTTACCCCATTCCCTATTCAGGGTTAGTAAAAAGAACCGGAACACTTAAATATCTTCAAAATCGTTAAAGCTACATTTACAAAATTCGGTACCTGGGAGTTTCCGGGCGTGCGGAATTGAACCATGATATCGGCACTGTTGCCTGTTTTCCCAGTTTTGTGCTACACGGAGTCATTTTGTTATCTTAAATGGAACGCCCCACTTATTTATATTGCAATAAATTGGGCGTATCAAATTTAGTAAGGCCCCAAATTTTCAAAATTTTACCTTTTCCAATTGCTGAGATGTGACAACAACGCATTTTTAGTAAAAAGTACCGGAACGCTTAAATATCTTGAAAATCGCTCAAGCTGCACTTACAAAATTCGGTACCTCGGGGTTTCCGGGCATGCAGAATTGAACCATGATATCGGCACTGCTGCCAAATTTCCCAGTTTTGCGCTACACGGAGTCATTTTGTTATCTTAAATGGAAGGCCCCACTTATTTTTATTACAATAAATTCGGCGTATCAAAATTAGTCGTCTAATTGCTAAGATGTGACAACAACGCATTTGTAGTAAAAGTAAAAAGTACCGGAACGCTTAAATATGGCGTATCAAATTTAGTAAAACACCAAATTTTCAAAATTGTATCTGTTTTAATTGCTGAGATGTGACAACAACGCATTTTTAGTAAAAAGTACGGGAACTCTTAAATATCTTCAAAATCGCTGAAGCTGCATGTACAAAATTCGGTACCGGGGGTTTCCGGGCATGCGGAATTGAGCCATGATATTGACACTGTTGCCAGATTTCCCAGTTTTGCGGTACAGGTAGTCATTTTGTTATCTTAAATGGAACGCACCTTGTGTCTCTATTGCAACAAATTGGGTGCGCCCAATTTAGTAAGATTTCAAATTTTCAAAATTTGATCCATTATGTGCTGAGATATGACAACATCACAATTTTGACTACGTGTACCGCAAAACTGGAAAATCTGGTAACAGTGTCAATATCATGGTTCAATTCAGCATGCCCGGAAACCTCCAGGTATCGAATTTTGTAAGTGCAGCTTAAGCGATTTTGAAGATATTTAAGCGTTCCCGTACTTTCTACTAAAAATGCGTTGTTGTCACATATCAGCAATTAAAAGAGATACAATTTTAAAAATTTGGTGTTTTACTAAATTTGATACGCCCAATTCATTGCAATAAAAAACAAATGGGGTGTTCCTTTTAAGATAACAAAATGACTCCTTGTAACCCAAAAACGGGAAATCTGGCAAGAGTGCCGATATCATGGTTCAATTCTGCATGTCCGGAAACCCCCAGGTACCGAATTTTGTAAATGCAGCTTGAGCGATTTTGAAGATATTTAAGCGTTCCGGTAGTTTTTACTAATAATGCGTTGTTGTCACATCTCAGCAATTAGAATAGATACAATTTTGAAAATTTGGGATCTTACTAAATTTGATACGCCGAATTTATTGCAATAAAAATAAGTGGGGCATTCCATTTAAGATAACAAAATGACTCCGTGTAGCACAAAACTGGGAAATGTGGCAACAGTGACGATATCATGGTTCAATTCCGCATGCCCGGAAACTCCCAGGTACCGAATTTTGTAAATGTAGCTTTAACGATTTTGAAGATATTTAAGCGTTCCGGTTCTTTTTACTAACCCTATATATTCAACTGTAGGGGTGTGCTAGCTCTCAAAATGGTTGTGCTAGCCTGTGCTAGGTCTAAGCTTGCTGTGCTAGCAATTTGACGGAAAAATATTATCTGAGGGGCGGCCAGCAAAAATTCACCCCATTCCTTATATATTCAACTGTAGGGGTGTGCTAGCTCTCAAAATGGTTGTGCTAGCCTGTGCTAGGTTTAAGCTTGCTGTACATAACAATTATGTTTACCAACCAGCAAAAGAACCCAAACGTTAACTTAGCCCCCCCCCCCCGCATTTGTGGTCTATTTTTTTCAAAAATGTAGTTGTAGCATTTTTTCTAGTTGTGCTAGCTCCAAAGAAGCTGTTAACGGACCTTTCCGGAAGGCCGATTTTGCGATGTTAGCAACGTGGTCATGCCAGGACATATTGCTGTTGACCGAGACACCCGGTCCGATTGACGAGGATGAAGGAATGGTCGATCCTGCCATAATGATGTCAGGGCCCGCCGTATTAGCCCTCTTGGTAAACGTGGCTGCATGGGTCTTTGCTGCATTGAACTGGACCAAATTTCTGTCGCCCTAAGTTTGAACTTTCTCCAATCTTCATTAATTGCTGTAACCTGCTCCTGTCTGCGGTGATAAGTCTCAGTCGCTGGTAAAGGTTTTTCTTATATAAATTGGAAGACAAGGGTACTGTCATCTGCAAAACTGTAAACGCGATTATTCGCTCGGTCAGCAAGTCATTAATATAGATGAGGAACAGAGTTCTAAAAGTATTGCCCCCTGAGGGACGCCCGCGTTAATTGTGAATGTGTCTGAGATCTGTTCTTAAGGAAACTGGCAAGCCAGCTGCAGAGAGAGGCTGGCAGTCCGAAAGACGGCTGTTTGTTGAGCAATCCGTCATGCCAAACTGTATCGAATGCCTTCGAAATATCCAACGCAATCAATTGCCCTACTCCATATATGAGTGACATAGGCCAATATATCTCCTGTCGATTTTTATTTCGTCCGGTCCTTATGCCTTTTGCGTATCTAGTTCTTTAAGGATTTTACGAATATCACGGTGATGAAACTTGACTTCTGCCATGGTAGTGTTGATGGTCGATATGGTGGGGTGAGCTTTGCCTAGGGGGACGTCTAAGGTAGAGTGCGATGAAAATATTTTGGCAAGCATTTTGCTTTTTCCTTGGCTGTAGTCGGCGTAATGCCACGTTCGTCTGTCAAAGGTGGGAGAGATGTTTTTGTGAATTTATTACTTACTGCCTTTGCTACCGACCAGAAATTCCTGGAGCCACTGGGCTTTGCAAAAGTTTATTCCTGATCCTTTGATTGTGTTTGTCCTTAGTTTTGTCGATCACACGTTTGCATTCGTTTCTCGCTTCGACAAAATAATTGCGATTTTTAGCGGTCTGATTTTGCTGCCAGTACTTGTAGGCTTGCTCTTTCCTACCTACAACTCTTTCGCATCTTCTGTCGAACCAGGGCTTTCCTTTTGACGGTAACTTGATGGAATTTGGGCTGTGTATGCTTCCATTCCTGAGGAACAGCAGACTGAAGGGTCATCAGTGCCAAAGCAGACGTCGAGCCAAGGAAAAAGATCGACCCAGTTTGCAGAATTTTCAGGATCAGGATCCTTCTGTAGAAGTGGCAATTCACAAACCGTTGTAATAAATTTGTGGTCGGAAGTACCTAATGGCAGACCAAGGTGTAATTGTGTACTGGTCAGGATTGGTGGTTAGAAAAAGATCTAGGAGGGCGGCGAACTCGCCCCTCTCTGAGATTCGAGTTGGCTCGTCTACAAGTTGAGTAAGACCGCAGCTGAGGGCAAATGCTTCAGCTTCTCTACCTCCGTTGTCGGTCTTGTTGTGATGTTTGAGCCAGTTGGTGTTATGGGCATTGAAATCTCCCAGAACGATTATTTCAAAATTGGGGTGATCGATCTGTATTGAGTCAAAAGTGGTAGCTAGTGTTGTAAAAAAGCTTTGGTAGACTCTATCGCTCGGAGGGCGATAGAGACAACATATAAACCTGGTTACTCCTCCTTCCGTACTTATGTCTAAATCGGGTGTGTAAGTCGTAACCAGGATAGTTTACTATTGTTGTTGTAGAACATATTTGTGTTTCTGTAAGGGCTAGTAAGTGTGGCCTCTTATGTTGCAGAAATCTATTCTAAATTGGTTCGGTATCTTTGCTGTCTGTGAAATGCGGAATGAAGGGCTCCCAAGGTCACCCAGCGCCCGGAGACCCGAATTGCCGGGGAGTTGACTTCCGGAATATTTTGATCCTAGAAGCACCATTATGTCCATATATTCCTACTATGGAACCGGGAACGACGAGCGCGGAAGCGGAACGTGATTCGGAAAAACCACTTAGCGCTTTCCAGTTCTGATGGGGTGGTCTTTCACCGGACGATACGAGTAGGCGTATGCATCTACCACCTAGGACCGCTCCCACTGGAAGCATCGGCCTCACTCATTCCTTTGGTGGGCCCTAGTCTGACAGGGGTAAGAATGGGGTTTGTTGTTTCACTCCCCAGTGATCATCTCCAGACTTTGTATTTTGCTGTACTCCAGCCTGGAGGAGGACGATGAGATTTGATGGGCCACATCCCGTGGCAACTCGGATTGGCGGGGGCGTCACTGCCCGTAATCAAACTGCTCTCACCAATGCAGCCCCCCTCGCCACAATCTGTCATTGATCAACTCCAGATTTTGTACTTCGGTGTTTCCAGCCTGGGGGAGGACGACGGGATTTGATGGGCTACATCCCGTGTCAGCTCGGATGGCGGGGGCGTCACTCCCCGTAATCAAACTGCTCTCACCAGTTTGACGTTCCTGCCAGCATCTGAAATACATTTGACGCTTTTCGATTATCATTTGACCAAGTCTGAACTACATCTACAAAAGGTGTAATTAAAGTGGGGATGGGTTGTTAGGAGACATGACCTTATTAGCACGCAACAATTTGACTTCCTAGAACTGATGGGTACGAGCGATGTCATTTTCGACTTTCTCGAACATCTGTACATTCGGCTAAGTTCTGGAGAGGTTGTGGCGGCGGTATTCTATAATCTATCAAAGGCATTTGCTGTTGTTCAAACTAGATATGTATGGATTTAGAGGCATGGCTTTGGCGAAGTTTTGATTATATTTGTGTGAGCTTGTTCAGATGGCCGTATTTGATGGCAGCAGCTCTACTAAACTCAGTGTCATGGCCGGTATTCCCTAAAGCTCTGTATTAGGGCCACTTCTGTCCATGTTCATTTTCACACCTTTCGATAGCGGGAAAGTTCATCATCTTCGCCGATGATACCACCATTCTCTGGCATAGTTCGGATGTCAATCGTCTCAGATTTGATAAAAAATAAAGCAGTGGTGTAATGCAAAAACTCTTTATCATTTAACGTGTCCCAGAACAACATTTTCAATTTTAAGTGTGCTCTGGACGATATTTATCTGAAGAGCCAACTGAATCAAACAACCAGCATGAATAAATTTCTAGGATTATCAATAGATAAGTCTTTGAGGTTTGAAGATCATATTGAATATTTCCTGCAAGGCATCTTTTGGTTGTTATGCCCTCAGGGTAATTTCGAACAGAACTTCTTGTTCGAGTGTCACCTTCATATGGTATTTGTTTTTGAGGTTAATGTGCTCATGACCTGCTTGTTCAACTGTGTCTTACAGACGAGGGCAATCAGATCTATATGTGGTGCACGGACCACCAAGGTACCGGGCGCAGGTAGGATTCTACACAGGACACTGTAGGCTCCGGCGGCACCTAACTCTGCTAAGAATTGCAGAGGAGAGGGATACATGGAGGATGATGACACCTCATATCATTTACTTACAACATGCCCCGCCTTAGCGTGGGCAAGACTCTGATCGAGCCAGATTCAGTGTGTCGTGTTAGTCGGAAGGAGAAGCGGGCTTTCTTAAGGAATCGCTGGCATCTTTTAGGTTCTCTAATGCGGGCTGGGGGCACAACGGGCCCAACTGGTGGTTCAAGTGCAAGGCCCGCTGGGGAGCGCCCCTTTCTGATACTGAGGTGGTGCAAAGATTCGCGATTGATGTCGTCCATTGTTTGCATGTGTTATATATTTGTTTTGGAGATGGCTTACCTTATTTTTAAAAATGCAAATGAGCCGTCTATAGGTGGGCAATATAATATGCATCACACACATACTTGGGTTGCCCATTCCACGCTCAGAACTGATTAGAATTTCCATAATTTATGGGGGCAAGAAGAACTTTAATCATCTGCTTCTATGGCTGAGAAGGATATCATGTATTGAACGACTCCGAAAACAAACGAAACAAATGTTTAGAATTAATTATTAGATATTAAGTATCAGTTTGGGTTAGTATTAAGTATTAGTTTGTCAACAACTTACTTCGTTATGCCAATAAAGCTATTTTTTGACTTTGACTATATTTGGATTAAAAAATTTCCTGGTGTTCAACAGTTTATTTCAAATATGTCATATCGTGCATACTTCAATTCTTATATTAATATTATCTAAATGACAGTTTAAGGCTATACAATGAATAAACGCTACATGTTCATTATTTTACCAAACAAAGCCGCATAAAAAATTAACATTCAACGTCTACTTAACATCTGCTTCATTATTTAGTGTCCATATCTACAAAAATCTAATTATTTTAATCATAATACAATAAAACAGATATACTTTCAAGGGTTCTCGATAAATATAATTGCGTCCTCTAACATTTTATTTTGTTTCAAATATATTGATTTATATATAAACCCCAATTGCTGAATTTTGTCAAGGTCTTCAAATAAATTATGTATACGTTGATGGGAGAGAGGGGAAAAAGGAATTTTCCGTTCTGGAAATATCGATTCATTTTTTATACATCTGCAACGATCCTTGTTAAGGTTTAAAAACTTGGGAGACAATGTAATGAAATATGGATAATAACTGAATGATTTCAACATAATATCATTATAAGAAGTTGTATAATCAGGAAGAACTTAATATAAAATTAGACATTCAATAACATTCTACAAAACGTGGTGTTGCATCTATGTTAAACAAAAAAACATTAAAATGGAAGGCCAACTGCCAACTCTATTCTGTACTCTACCATGAAAGAGACGAATGAGTCCAAAATAAAACTGAACTGCTTTTCTGCAGATGAGAAGACTGAGATTTGTGTGAGAGAACTGGAAGAACAGAACCTCACACGAAGATTAATCAAAATATTTTCAGGTCAAACAGCTCTTAAAGCACTTGAATCCAATCGTTGTATTTCTGAAACGGTATGAAACTGAAAAACGATTCTTTCCAAACTGGCTACCCTAACCGGGCGGGAAACGAGTCTGCGGTCAGGAGCAGAAACAAAATTTATGGGACTTCAACCAGTGCTTGGCATATCGCGACTTACAGAACACTTCCACTTACATGTTCCACGTAACAGGTAACTCAAGTAAGTGACATATGACATAATACTGAAGTTTAACAGGCAGCACCTTAAAACTCTGTTGGTCTTCATACGGATGCAGAATACCAGCTATACATGGAGAATGAGGGAACGGCAGAGCACATACTAATTGCCTGCCCTGCAGAATGAGGCACTCAATATTCAGCTAGCATAGTGCTAGGCTCGGTGCTAGGTGATCTAAAAATAATACCTGCCAACAATATAAACAACTTTGCCAGAAGGCTGAATATGTTAGGGGAAGTCTAAATGTGCCACAATAGAGAGATAGGTCCACTTACTTTCAAACCTAATCTAACAGCAAAGATTCACGGATAAAATTTAAATGTTCGATGCCAGGTTGATATATGGCCAAGGAGGGTAATTGGTAACGCTTTTGCAATATTCGTGCTTTCAAGATACGTCAGAGCGTATATAAATTTAGTCAATATTTATATTGCAAATGCATGTTACAAGTGCATGTTGGAACTAACTTTATATATATATA
>MU184128.1:89706-113698 GCA_016904865.1 Pissodes strobi | reverse complement strand
AATTCCTTTCATTCTATTTAAAACTTATTCTAAAGTTTCCCTATAAGTCAGATGTTTCAAGCAGAGTATACATTTTTTGGAGTAGGTTCAAGAAGAGCCAGCTCAAAGTTTTTTAATATTTTAGTGGATATTTTAAATATACGAAGTACGTGTTGCTTAATGGGACTTGCATCATCCTCACATTGTGCAGTTCAGGTTGAAGATACACTAGTATCTTTGTTAGTGGTAGTTGTAGATGTCAAATGTGTATTTATGGCATCGATATTGCGTAATCTGCTATTCATTGCAACTTTATTTGTTTTTCAGCTTTTTTAGTTTTCTTCATATTCTTCTCTTTTCCTTTTGTTTCTCAATTTGTTTCCTTCTATTTAAAACTTCCTCTAAAGTTTCCCTATAAACTAGTTGTTTCAAAGAGGGTCTATATTTTTTTGGAGTAGGTTCAAGAAGTACCAGCTCAAAGTTTTTAACATTTATTTCAGTTGATGTTTTAAATATACTAAGTACGTATTGCTTAGTGGGAATTACATCATCTTTAAATTGTGTAGTGGAGGTTAAAGGCATCGATATTGCATAATTTGCTATTAATTGCAACTTTCATTTGTTTTTCACCTTTTTTAGTTTCCTTTATATTCTTTTATTTTCTTTGTTTCTCAACCTCTTCCATTATCTTTACAACTTCTTCTAAAGTTTCCCTATAATCCAGTTGTTTCAAGCATGGTGTAATATTTTTGGAGCAGGTTCAGGAAGTACCAGCTCAAAGTTACATTTATTTTAGTGGATGTTTTAAATATACTAAGGACGTATTGCTTAGAAGGGCCTACAATATATTCAAATTATGGAGTTGAGGTTCAAGGTACACTAGTATCTCTGTTAGTGGCCGTACTGGTAGACTTAGATTAGATAACAAAGGTGTATTTATGGCATGAATATTGTCATTGGTAGCATTACTATTTTGCGATTCAGCATTATTATTGGAGTGGTCTGAAGTTCCCTCGGATTCAGTAATTCCATTAATGATGAAGTTTCATTGTAAAACCTCAGCTTTAGTGGATCAAATTCTTTTTCAGGAAATTGTATCATTGCAAATGTTACAAAACCCGCGCTACCTTACTTCCGTTGTTCCGAGTTGCTCGAAAGATGAATACGTTTGAAGCGCCCTCTTGACAGATGTGGTACATATGCTTTTTGGGGGAAACTGCACGCTTCGTGTAGTAGGAGGTAAGAACACGACCAGACTAAAATATTTGAAATTATCTTATTAATTATTTTCGACCATCAGGTCTAATTATCCCCTGATTGTGTCCCGAGTTTAATTGGCAAATATACTGCCAGGTGTGCTTTCTGAAATTATCGGCCGTATTTTCCAATGAAGAAGTTTGATTGATAGTGTGGTTATCTTTCCAATAAAAAAAGTTTGTTACATGTTAGTGTGTCTTTATTGAATAGTTAAAAAAAATTATAATTTAATTAAGGACCTTCCGTGACCTCCCGTGAGACTGAATGTCTTTCTGCGGCTTGTTTATGCAGACCTAGAGAGTTCCCGGTTCCATTTCGCCGGATAGCGACCTTTTGTCAATGTGATATGGCCACATGGCGGCAAATTAGCTACGCTGGAAACGCGGGTAGATTCCACGTCTGCATAATATATGAGAAACAAGTAGGCTCAAACCATTTTTTTAAATTTTATGTCTGAACCTAACGTTAAACGACTGTAGGTCGTCTACTTTCTTATTATCTCGTTTTTGTTTAATGAACGTACTGTTCTTGCTTATTGAGGTTACCGATATTTATCGTGTATCATATCTATGCCTGTTTCTTATCATACCTTCCTTAGATATATTTATTTTACTCATTATCACATCTGATATTATCTCGAGTAGAGAATTTAATTGGCTAATGTAATGATACTTAATTGATTTATCTTTACTGTAGTTGGCTGTACCTATTACTGGTTTTACTGTAATTCGATTCATCGAATATACCTTTACTGGCTGTAGGTCATCTCTTATTGTATATCCTGCCTACTACTATTTTAGTTTACCGTAATTGAATTAGTGAAACTATCGTTGAATGGCTTTAAATCATTTATTATCCTTGTTGATTATTTAATATTGACTTTCATTATTTATTTATTTAATAGTCTGATAATCTTTACGAAAAACATATCTTCTTATTAGTTTATGGGCGATACCATAAACTAAACCTAATTAATTGGCTTAAAAGTGTTTATAGAAGCATTTAAGATTTGAATAAATAGTTTAATTGGAACGCCGATGTTTACTTTGGTAAGTCAGTGACAAGCGTGCCTTTTCCTTAATACCTTTGATTTCTAAATATCACTACTTATATTCTTGTCTATGGTATGTTTCTAAATTTTACTGCCCTGATTTCATTGTACCAAAATCATTGATATATTCCTAGTTAAAAATTTAGTGGCGCCTTCACCTAACTGACAAGTCACAGACCCTCACCTTTAATGATTGTTGAAACCGCTGAGTAAACCTGACATATGGATCGCATGTTAAGCAATTCACTAATCGTGTTACATAATTAGCGCCCAACGTTAGAAGCTGTTTATATAGGGTAGTCCTTACGGAATACAACAAAGAAATCCGCAAGGCAAAAAGAGTTTCATGGAGGATATTTTGCGAAAGGGTGAACGAGACCCCCACCTGTGCAAAGATACACAAGGTGCTAGCAAAAGGAAACTTTACAAACCGAGTCGAACTTCTGAAAGGAGAAGACAACGAAGGCATAAAAAGATGCGAGGAAAGTCTGAAGCTTCTCATTAAAAACCCCCTTTTCCAGCGTCAATTCAGATGACGGAAACCACAGTGCTCAAAGAGCCTCCTAAAAGAAGGCCAACTAGCTGCGGACATCATACAAATCGTCGGGGTTAGATGAGATATACCCAGTACTTTTACAGAGAGGACAGGATAGTTTGGACTTTGGTCCCATCTCTCTGTAAGATCTTCAGAGGCTGTATAGCTTAGGGATTCATACTTACAAAATGGCAACAGGTGAAGGTTATATATCTGCCGAAGGTAGGCAGGATACCGGACCAGACACCAAAATTATTCAGACCCATCAGCCTATCGACGGTACCTAAGAGATAGTGCTCTAAAGGCCAACCCGCTAAGCAACTGTCAATATGCATAGCAAGCAGGAAAATCTACGGACTTAGCCCTAGACGATTTGAGTAGGCTGCTATGGAAATCCATAGAGGATAAAGAAATAGCGCCTTCAACCACGTGTCACCATATTCGATCGGTAGAGCCCTCGAAGGAAGACAAGTCCTAGGAACGATCGAGGCCAGCCTTAAAAATAGGACTATCGTATCCACCTATGGCACAACAGCAGTCGAGAGAAGATATCCGCAAGGATGAGTATTATCCCCACTACTGTGGGTCATTCTAGTGGATGGTCTAATCCAAACACTTCGGGCGGAAGGCTTTCACTGCCTGGGCTACGCAGATGACTTGACGATTGTGGTGCGAGGAAAGTTCACGGGCACCATATCGGAAAGAAGCCAAAGAGCCCTGAACATCGTAGATTCCTGGTGCAGAAAAGAACAAATGTCAGTGAATCCACATAAAACAACAGTGGTGGCATTCACCAAAAGGAGAGATTTAACAGGACTAAAGCAAATGAGGCTAGCTGGAGAAGCTATACCCTTCCAATAGGCCAAATACCTGGGAGTCATCTTTGACCAAAAACTTACATGGAACACGCACATTCAAAAAGTGGCGCTAAAAGCCACAATGGCTCTAGGTATATGTAGAAGAATGTGTGGGAGAAACTGGGGATTGAACCCGAAAATTATTCTATGGTTATACACAAGGGTGGTTAGACCCCCGAGATTAAGGAGGATAGAATCCTACGCATTCCCTCGCACCGCTCCACTCCGCAGTATAGCTTTAAAAAGACACGTTCAACACAACTACCACCAAGGGACCTATGGATAAAAGGCCCATCCATAAGGGCAGACATAGTCTGGTATACACACGGCTCGAAAACCGACTAAGGAATAGGAGCCATAATCTACGACCCAAGGACAGAGACCCAAATCTCGATACCTATAGGCACACTCGCCACAGTATTTCAGGCGGAAATGACAGCTATCATCCTCTGTATAGAGGAAATGATCAGGAGAAAGGTGGGCAACAAGACAGTCGTTATCTACTCCGATAGCCAAGCAGCAATCAAAGCAGTATCTTCCAATATAGTAACATCAAAGTTAGTATTGGACTGTATAAATCTGTTGAATGAAATGGGAAGGCTTAATAGAAAAGTGCCCTTGGCGTGAGTGCCAGGACACGAAGATCATGGAGCCAACGAGATGGCAGACGAATTAGCCCGAGAAGGCTCGTCCCAGCCACTATCAGGACCAGAACCATTTTGTGGAGTCGCAAGGCCCATAGCCAAGACATCCATTCAAAAAGGGATAGAAGAAGCTTCCCAGAGGTGGTGGTTTGATCTACCGGGACGTAGACATGCCAAAGATTTCATCAGCAAACCTTCGGCAAAATTAACAGCAGACTTGTTAAGTTATAATCGGAAGTCAATAAGAATCATAGTGGGACTACTAACAGGACACGGCCGACTAAAGAGACATGTGAGTCTGATAGGCCTGGGCGGATGAAACCCTGTGTAGGTTCTGCCAGGAAGAGGAGGAGTCGGCAAACACATTCTCTGCCACTATGAAGGACTTTCGAGGTTGCGCTTCGAAACTGCGGGGACAACCAATCCAAAAGCGTTAAGCTACACCATGGAGCCACTGTCGAGACTTTGGAGTCTGATCAAGACATGGTTGGACACAATACTCCAAGTACAAGGAGGGTTGCAACAGATCTTACAGGTCGCGGTGACGTAAAGACTCTATCTAGAGGCTGGTTACATAAATGGCACCCAACGTTTGAGGCACATTAAAACATTTATCTGAATTTACTGGCTTTATTCCACTCGTCTCAAATACTGAAATGATATTCTTTGGTACCATGGGCTCCTTGCAAGTCTTAGAAAGAAGTTCAATAATCTTGTTGGCATGACGTTTAGGTTAAAATATATAGATTTACATTTAATTAATAGCCTCAAAACCCATTAAAAATGATATATGAACATTTTTTGGCGATTAGAGGACGTTTCTGGACGATTTGTGGCAGATTTCAAGGTAAAAATTTACGTGAATGCTCATTTAAAACAATTTCAAAGTTATGGCAAATAGTTTCAAAATATAGAACACAAGAAAATACTTGTATTTCATAATATCTCATGGCTGAAGTTTTCATTTATGATGTGTGATATTAAGCACACACGGTTTTTTGCTAGTAATTAAAATTGTTAGATTTAGAAAACTTTACATTTTCATAAATTATCAAGTTTTGTAAAGACAGTCAATAGATAATGGTAATATACCAGTAAATTTAAGATATAAATAAAAGCAATACATTAATATCAATTTATTTCTTGTATTAACTATTTTAAGATTATTTTGAGAATCCTTAATGGAAATTTCAGCAAAGCTTCTCAACTCTAGATCGAAGCAAAGGAAAATCAAACGAACAATACTACGCATTTATTATACATGCAATTTACTATAGATATATCAGCATTGTCATACGAAATGGGTATATATTGGTGTCGATTGAGACATAAAAAATAAATTTACCAAAAAGCTTTTACCTGTTTTCCGTAATGGAAAATCGTTATTCGTTGTTGAAGAATCCGACGCTGTATCCATTCCCTCCGACCTAGAACAAAATATGATCAATTAGGTAATTTGTCTGAACGATCAGGAAAAAACTTGACGAGAATAATTGTATTATAATTGAGTATTTAGATGAAGTTTCGTCAGTCAGCTTCGTTAAATGAGGCATTTAAAAGAATTTTATTAGCAATCCGTTCCGTCATAAACACTGTCTTTGTCTTAAATGAGGCATTTAAAAGAACTTTATTAGTAATCCGTTCTGTCATAAACAGTTCATGGATTTATTTGCGAAGAAATTATTGGTTTAACCCAAACTAACCCGCTTATGAATTTTTGGTTAATGTATTTGTATCGTACACTATATGCTAAACCATTCGAAGCACAGCTACTCTTGGATATATAATTAATATATAATGTTTATTGATCTATATATTATATAATTCAAAGTGCAAAAGCAAATTTCTTTTTGGAAGACCAAGTTAATATAGAAGCTTGATTTTCAATTAGGTCCGAGAAGGTACCACCTGTGACCGGTTTCGAGTTTTGAAGTCTCGTCAGACAGGTTAACAGGCACTCCTCAAATCCAGTCCAAAAACAAGCTCCCATATAAATCAATGTTGTTGCAAACTAAAACAGTATACGGCAAACTATGGCTAGAACTTTCAAAAAAGTGTTTTAAGAAATTGATTTTGAATGTATTGGTTCCTTGGCAGGTAATAACAGCAAGCAAATTCCATTTTATACTGAAACATGTCAAAATTATAAAAAAATATGCAAAACATATTGTTGCTGCTAATTTATTTACTTCCAAATTTACTTGTATTAGAATTCTTAAAAATATGAAAAATAGTGAATTTCTATATGCATTTATTACCCCGCGGTAATTATTAAACCATTTTAGGATTATTTCACATCAAACCAACCAAAATAAAATGAGATTTTGCAGATCACCTCACCGATTATGATCAATTTTGGTACAGTTTTTCTACCCATCTAGTAGACAAGTAGTTCTTTTTTAATTGATTTTTGAAAATCAAAAAAGTGACCATTTTCCCTAAACATATGCTAAGAGAAATCGAGATATCTTAAGAACTACATACACTAGAGCAGTGAGTTATATCTCATTTAAAAGGTCTTGAAAATACCTTTCGAATGAGGTACCACTCGATATAGGTGTTTCAAAAAAAAATTAAAACTTTTGGAAAAAAAATTCCAAAGCTTTCAAAAATTTATCTCTTTATTTTTTTTTTTCAAATTATTATATATTGTTCTTGTCAATATTTTAGAAGGATATTCACCAAATTTCGAGATGGAGAAATGATGGGTTAATAGGGAAAAAAATATGTAATTTTTGGAATAGGGAGTCATAAAGTTATGTAATTAGGATGGCTGTACTGGCAGAAGTTTAAGGTGTAAGGTGAAAATATTAGTGGCTGTAATAATATAGGCGAAATAAAACCTGTTGTTGTTGTTTACAGATCAGAAGCCGGGATAACCTACGTATTGTGTTATTTGTTGTGGAGAACGCGATTTCGTGAGTTGAATCACGTTGGCGTCTTCTTTTCTTTGCGAGTGGCACAAAACTCTTAACAAATGGCAGGCGTTTTTTGCTATCCTTGACAATGGATTGACATCAATTGACAATTTTTGAGAAAGTCACTATAAGTGGCTGTCAGAATCGAAAGGGCCAATAATGTTGCCTCATGCCCTTGCCCTTGACCCCATACAGCCCGAACTGCAAGCGGAGTCCGTCCTTTCGCTACAAGTATGCCCTATCTCCTGAGGAATGCCCTCACCTGATTTTTCGCCCCTCCTGTTGCCCTTGGCACCGCCATCCAGTACCAACGGTCGCCTTTTGCTTTGTCGGCTTTGCCATTTCGGCCGCTACAATCTGCTGGATACCAGCTGCCAAATCGCATTTCAACAGCCTATGTACCACGGAGACTGTTTCATCTTTCATCGCCGTCGATTCGCCTTCGCCGTGGTCACCTTCGCTCAATTCAAGCTCGAAATCCAGCTCTAACTCGTCACTTCTACTTTCCTCCATAGGCAATCACTCGAAAAAAACGTATTTATACACCAGTAAACATAGTTAAAATACGCCACAATTCTTACAATAATAATCAGCACACGCACTTATAGTGACTTTCCCAAGAATTGTCAATTGATGTCATACACTGTCAAGAGTTTTTGTGATACCGCCACTCACAAAGAAAATAAGACGTCAACGTGATTCAACTCGCCGAAATCGCGTTTTTCACCGTTCTCCACAACAAATAACACAATACGTAATCCTGACTTCTGATCTGTAAACAACACTTTTTACTAACAGGTTTTACTCCGCCTATATTATTACAGCCACTAATATTTTGACCTTACACCTTAAACCTCTGTCAGTACAGCCATCATAATTATATATCTTTATGACTCCCTCTGCCGCCGCACGCCACTCGCCTTGCAGTGTTGTCACGACCTCGCCTATTCCAAAAATTACATATTTTTTTCCCTATGAACCCATCAATTCTTCATCCCGAAATTTGGTGAAAATCTTGCTAAAATATTGACGAATATAATACAATTTTTTGAAAAAATAAAAAAATACTTTTTTGGAAAACTTGGAAAATTTTTTTTTCCAAAATTTTAATTATTTTTTAAACACCTATATCGAGTGGTACCTCATTCGAAAGATATTTTCAAGAACTTATAATGAGATATAAATCACTGCTCTAGTGTAAGTAAATAGTTCTTAAGATATCTCGATTTCTCTTAGTAGGGAAAATGGTCACTTTTTTGTTTTCCAAAAATCAATTGAAAAAGAACTACTTGTCAGAAAAATTTGAAATTTGGGATTTTTCAGCTACTAGATGGGTAGAATGACCCAAAATTGATTAAAATCGGAGAGGTCACCTGCCAAACCTCTGGTTGATTTGAGATTAAATAACCCTATAGTAACTAATCCAAATTATAAAAAATATGCATAAAATCTTGCTTTGGCTAATGTATACCATAATATAGTTTCAAATTATTGTGTATTTTTCAAAATTAATCTTCACTCTTTAACACCCTACATTTTCTTATAACATTTTTCGCTGATTCGTTATACATATTTTGACGTCTACTATCCTCAGTTAATCCATGACGCATTAGTTATGGGATTTAATACTCAAAAAGAATCGCGACTCTGAAGTGTTCCAAAACTTGGGTTTGTCCTAATTGGCCATGTTGTTGTGCCCACCAACTTTATAGAACACGAGCCTAATCCACTGCTGCTATAGGGATACCAACAACCTAGACCTTAACATTGAAATAAATCTATACATTTCCATTTGTCCATTCATTTATCAAATAAAATTATCTTTAATACATCATCGCCTATTAGCGGAACAAGATTTTTTTAAGTGATAATAAGCAGAGATAATGATTGTATGTATACATATTTAGCACAAACGTGCCGTCCTTCCAATTTAGATTAGATAAATACTTTGAAACTAAAACTTTTATAAATCAAAATATTTTTAATCGATACGAAATTGTGCAGGTTTTAGACGAATGACCTGCAGTTTTCCTAAATGTTAAGTGTACAGGGTGGCTCGAATTCGTGTCTATGTATGGGGAACTCGAAAACCGTAAGAGATACAGTGTCGGTCAAATTAAGGCAAAATTGCGCATTTAAGTGCCTAACAATATGCCGTTTAGAAAGTTTTAAAATTCCGAGTATTTACGGAGATATCCGGAAAAAACCGAAATTTTGAAAAATCGTTTTATTTTTTTCCTGGGCTTATTTAAAAACGGATTTCAAATCTAATTGCACTTTTGCATTGCCACTTTTTCCGCTCTATCCAATGATGATATCCAGTTTGAAATCCGACGTTTCGTCTTCAAGGGATCACCATCAACTTTCTTTTTTTAAATACAAACTTTAATTTTTTTTTTCGTTTTTCAGATGGTATTGGCGTTATTAATATAAGTATGTGTTTTTATTTTTTTTTTATTTTTTATTTTTTTATTTTTATTATTTTTTTATTATTTTTATTTTATATATTTTGCTTTGGCGTGATTTTAAATAATTTAAGGAAGGTACTTTTGAAATTTTCATATTTTATAAAAATATTTTATTTGTTTTTTGCATTAAGTGGAAAATTGGAGCCCGTATTAAAAATTAAAAATAGTAAAATTATTTTTTACGAGAATATGGCCTTGAACTATTACTCAAACAAATTGCTTAGTGCATTTTATTTATAAGCAAAATTCCAATAGGTGTTTTTCCATCAAAGTTCCTATAGTATCGCGTAGTATGATTATAAATTTTTGATGTTCTCTATTAAATAAATTTTTTAATTGGATAAAAGTTGGGAATATTTTATCTTTGCAGTAAGCAACTTGTTTGAGTAATAGTTCATGGCCATATTCTCGTAAGAAATAATTTTACTATTTTTTATTTTTAGTACGCTCCAATTTTCCACTTAATACAAAAAACAAAATAAAATATTTTTATAGTATAAAAATTTTCAAAGTACCTACCTTAAATTATTTCAAATTGCGCCAAAGCAAAATATATAATTAAAAAAATAATAATAAAAATAAAAAAAATAAAATGAAAAAAAAAATAAAAAAAATAAATAAAAACACATAGTCATATTAATAACGCCAATACCATCTGAAAAACGATAAAAAAAATTAAAGTTCGTATTTAAAAAAAGAAAGTTGATGATGATCCCTTGAAGACAAAACGTCTGATTTCAAACTGGATACCATCATTAGATAGAGCGGAAAAAGTGGCAATGCAAAAGTGCAATTCAATTTGAAATCCGTTTTTAAATAAGCCCAGGAAAAAAATAAAACGAATTTTCAAAATTTCGGTTTTTTCCGGATATCTCCGGAAATACTCGCAATTTGAAAACTTTCTAAACGGCATATTGCTAGGCACCTAAATGCGCAATTTTGCCTTAATTTGACCGACACTGTATCTCTTACGGTTTTCGAGTTCCCCATACATAGACACGAATTCGAGCCACCCTGTACATCCACTTCGAATCATATATATAAATAAAAATTAATAAACGTATTTCAGCTTAAAGAGTCTTTTTCCACTCTGCGCGTGTAGAATAGAAGCCCTCTTATGTTGTCATATTTTCCAGGGGCGCGCAGTCCATGGAAGCAAGGGAAGCAGTGCTTCCCCTAAAAAAGTTACAAAACATCATATTCTAAAATGTACTTTTTGAAATAGGAGACAATTAATTTAGTTACATTAAAAGCGCTAAGAATTATCTTAATTATCCAGCCCATAACAAATGCGGCCTTGACTCCGACCGAGCCACAGTAAAAGTGGCTTCCCACGGCCTGTCTTAGAACAGGCCAGACCCGCGCGGCGGACAAGCACAGGTAAGCACGGATCGGGCTTGGCCGCGCGTGAGGTCTTCCCATGGCCTGTATGAGCCTGTTCTTCAAGAGTTTGAAGATAGGGTTCCGTTTAAAAATGTCGCGTGAAACTCGGCATTTTACTTTTCGATATGTTGCCTGGTTGACAGTAGGTTTAAAATAACCAAATATAGAATAGAATATACCTAGTATGTACTTATAGATACCTACATAATACACGGTTCTGGGTTTCCGATTATGGCCTCCTGCGTTCGATTCCCGTCGGTGGTTTTTTAAAAATATATATTAAGGTTATATTTGTTTTTTTTTTAAATTTGGGTTAGTTTTGGTTCATTGAGGCCTGGAGCGAGCGAAGCGAGCAGAGGGCCATGCGTGAAGTTAAGATTGACTTCGAAACTCGTTCGGACCGATTCGTGACCGTGTTTTGTAGTGAGCTCTAGATGCTAGTACATGTTACAAAGGAAATTTATTCCTATGTAATGTAAAAAATAACATTTTGTTGTGTTAGAACTAAAAAATATAATCCATTGCTTTTTTTTTAAATAGTATTTTATGGCTTTTTGCCGAAGTTAGCATGGTATATTCTAAGCGCGTGCTTGTAAAATTCTCTACAGGTCTGGGTAAAATTAACTTTTATTTGTGACTTTTAATATGCTCAACTGTAAGCCTGTTTCTAGAGTCTGTCCATGCATTTTCGCAAAGCGAAAAAATGCGTTCAGTGGCCGCGTTGAATTCTGGAATGGACATTGGACGCGATAAATTGAAATATCATTAGAATATTTTTTAAATTTGTGCTGGAACTAAAAATTAAATTTAATTTTTCGATGGCCGTTTTGTTTTGCGGCAAATTTGATTCTTGATTGAAAATCGGGACATTTGGCGTCCAGCTATAGGTCTTGGCAGAACGTATTAAAATGGAAAATGGCCCCAAAAATCAACCCTAATCACAGATAACAACAGACATCGACAGGTCGCGACAGATCAGGCCAGGCCGCGCCTTTGAAGTTACCGACTTGCGGCGGATCGGACGCGCCATCACAGATCTTTCCGGGCGACCTCGGACGACACCCTTCCCACGGCGTGTTGGCCCGAGCTGGCGCGGTCCGGCCTGTAATACCACGGGCCGTGGGAAGCCACCATTAAAATCCAATGGAACCTATGCCGGCCGCTAGCTTCTATGCAGCCAAGCCATATGGAATGCATGTATGCTTGATCGCTTGTGCGTTGAGAGGTTAGTGAACTTTCCATCGCTGCTTTAAGCGGGCGCGGAAGCTATCGTTGGCGTAGGTTCTTTGTTTTAACGGTCCAGGATTTACTTAGTTTAATGGCTAAATATGATGATTGCTTAAAAAATCATTTAGAGCGTTTTTCGCGGAACGTCGAATCGTATCCAGAATGAGGTAAAATCCGCTGTTACAACCATTAATTTAAACATAATTAAGCAGGAGATTGGCAGAGCGCGGTTCATTGCTATTGCTCTGAACAAAACAACTGATATCACTAATTTTAGCCAAGTATCTATAGTAATACGCTAGGTTAAAAAAGACGGAAGTATTCAAGTGCGATTTTTAGGATCTAAGAATGTGTCCGAAAATGGTACAGCAGTTGCATTATATAGCGTAGTTTATAACGTTATTAATGAAATTAATGGGGACTAAAAAATAGTTGCTCAAAGCTATGATGGAGCTGCAGTGGTGGCAGGACAATTAGGAGATCTGCCAGCTAAAGTTCGAGAAACTTTCCCAATTGCTCTATTTGCCTACTGTATTGCTCATAAATTAAATTTAGTTTTATCCCAGTCCATAAATCACATTAAAGAGTGTAAATTATTTTTCGTTACTTTAAGTGGTATGGCAGCTTTTTTTTTCAAGTCAACAGAACGTACACATGCTTTGGACTCCATTGTCCACAAACGATTGCTCCCACTAGCTAGAACTATAATGGAAGACTTGTGCTAACAATCTCTGAAAATCGTGAATCACGGATTGAACTATTTCAGAATAATAGAAAATAATGATACGTGGGACTCTGAAGCAGTAAATATTTCGAGGGGATTTTTGGACTGTTTGAAATGAGATTTTAATTTTAAATATTTGTTTAACATATTTTCAGAAATATTTCCATTCTCGGACAATATTTTTAATTAATTTAATTTAACTACGACAAATGGTATTGCATTTTGCTAAAAAAAAGTGGAGGATTTTAAGTCCATGTTAAGACAAGAGATGACTTTGACCTGTTTTGGGAGAAAACGATGACGTTAAATGTAGAGCCACAAGCCAAGCGTCTTCGAACAGACAGGGTGGTACATATTCAAATGTCATACAGACGCCTCTTTTATAAAATAATGGATCAAATTCCGCAACAAATAAACTATAGATTTAACGGTTTAAATTATTTTAAATTCCGCAAGCTCTGCAATTTTCCTGCATTTAAGGAAAAACTTTTCCAGAAGATGCGTTTAAATATCTTCTTCTTCGTTAGGGCCAGTTCTTCGACCAATTGTTACTGCGATCTGAACTAAAAGTGATTTACGAAACTGATGATTAGTACAAAAAATAACGTTAAAGAACTAATTCAATTTTTAATAGACAAGGAGCTAGAAGATGCCTACACTGAAGTGTCGAAATTGTGTGAATTAGTATTGGAAATACCTGCCACAAGTTAGTCAGTAGAACGCAATTTTTCAACACTTAAACGTATAAAAAGATTCGTAAGAAATTCAACGGGGCAGGAATGACTTTCGCAAATATCGCTGTTGTCCATTGAAAGCAAATTTCTCCAAAATATGTCGGAGCATCCAGGTTTTTATGATGACGTAATTGACAGATTTGCAAAAAGTGATCGAAGAATCGAACTACATTACAAATAGGTAAGGTACTTATTCATTCCTTTAAGTGCGCAACAATTTGCCGTTCAAGGAGATGCCCGAGGGGGTGCCGGATTCTTGTTTTGTTAACGATTTTAATGACTTTTGGGTGAAAATTGGGCGCGGTCCCTCAAATTTTTCAGCCTGCGGTGGGTTAGCCTTCAGCGGCGTCTGCGGCGGGCTTTTTTGTGTTGGCACCAAATTCAACGAACTGCCGCTGCTTCCCTTTCTTAAAATTTCACCGCACGCCCCTGATATTTTCTAATGTAGAGAACACTATCATATATAGTCTTAAAGTTATCATATGATTAATAGTTCCCGATGACTAAATGGTGTAAGTTGCATCATCTCATCTCACTCCAGCATTCCATAATAGAATGGCTTCACCTAAATAGTAAAAGGGTCGTACTCAATAAAAGGAATGAATACATTTCTGCTCACAAGCATCTGAAGTAGTTCAAGTAATGTAAGAACAGTGCTTTAAAGTGACATTCCCTGGTTTCATCGGTGTAGAGAACACTGAACTGTCAATGTTGATGATGATGATGGTGATAAACTGCTCAATTATGTTGGTCTATTGGTGAACGTAATGTATATAGTAGCTTATTGTGAAAATGAAGGTAACATTATCCTTTTATTATCACTTGTATAATATTATCGTATTTTATTTCATTGTTCTCTCAGCTAATCAAGCTCATAATCAACTGTTGCGCGGGAACTTTAGATAATAATTGCATGTGAATATTTATATTGTTATTTAGTCAGCGGTTCCGCAAGAACTTTAATAATCATTTAATTGTGATTAATTGTAATTTTATGTTTATAAAAATATGCTCTTTTAAAACTAGAACCGTTTACTTACACATACCAATTCTTTAGTATTTATAAGTATTGTCACGGCTAGCAACTAGCAGCTGTTTTTGTGCTACCCTATAGAACTAGCCCTGTCGCGTCTATATATGAGTTATCGCCGGCCGCGGAGATTCAGGATTCTCTCGATGCCCTGGTCGAGAATTATATAGGGAGGCCTCGCTTCTTCCCGAGTATTCGTGACAGATTTTAGATTGTATATAAATAGCAGGCAGAAAGTGTGTTGACTTAGTTAACAATTGAGCGTTGAACTGTAAAGATCTAATAGTTATACAGTTATAAGAGTAGTTTAGTGTCTTTAATTGTATAGAGTGATAAAGAATAAAGAGAGTATTAGTTGAAAATAGTAAAAGTTGTGATTTCGACAGAACCCACGGAAAAAACGTAACATTTGTTGTCAGAAGTGGGATTATGAAGAAACGGGACTTGTGAAGTATTCTTCGAGGAGAGAAGAGGTACAAGTACCTCAACGAGGCCGTTTTTACTGGTTGATTCTGATAACATTTTATAACATTCTATGGTCAATACAAGGCAACAAACGGCCGAAATGGACCAAATAAATAAAATGTTGGTCGATTTCATGGAAAATCTAAATTCTGAGAGACAAGCAGAACAGAACCGGCTTCAGAAAATTTTGCAAGACCAAGAAGATAAAAGGCAAGCAGAACAGGACAGGCTTCAGAAAATTTTACAAGATCAAGAAGAGAAAAGGCATGCGGATCAGGAAGAGGATGAACGTAGAAGGCAAGCAGAACAGAAACGGCTTCAGAAAATTTGCAAGACCAGGAAGATAAAAGGCAAATAGAACAGGATCAGCTTCAGAAATGGATGCTGGATGTAATTGTAGGCGAGCAAGGAAAATTATAAAAAATATTGGACGGGCGAAGTGCGAAATTTGAAAAAGAAGTAAACAATATACAAAAGAAGTTGGAACTGTACAAAAGAAATTGGAAATGACGATTTGGAGACCAACATAGAAGACAACTGTATCAGGCACAAGTAAAGTCCCGACATCAGAAGCCTGGTGAAAACCTGCAAACGTTAGACGTCTCATTCAATTGGCCTACCCGGGAGCAACAAAAGAATTTCAAGAGGAACTTGCTGCCCAATATTTCGTGGATGGTAACAGAGATCCAGAAACTCAGAAAATGCTACCTCTAGCCAAATTTGATAACAGCAGTGAAGCTTTGGGTAGAGCCCTAGAAATCGAGGCGGCCTGTAACATCTCTAAGTCAAAAATCAGGGCCGTATCCATCCAGGAAGAAAAGCCGGCAAACAGCTGTGAATTAACTGATATGGGTGAAATTTTGAAGAAATTAGCAGAAGTTCTTCAGGGAACGGGGAGATTCCGGGAGCCACTAGAAGATAGGCCACGTAACCGAAATACTTCAAATCAGTGCTATAGATGTGGCAGGACTGGACATTTCAAAAGAGACTGCCGAGTACAACTACGGTCTAGATCTCCATCCAGAGACGCTAGGACCTATCAAAGTCAAATCAGGAAAACTTCAATTAGTCAACATTGCAGGGCGAGTGTTGGCTAAAGAAGATAAAGCCCCAGGATCGTCTCCATAAAAGGTGTAGGAAAAAACGCCGACAGCCTAGCTATTAAAGGATAAATCAACGGAGAATCCATTACAATTACTGTTTACACTAGTGCGGCGGTATCTTTGGTAAGGTCCAACAGAGTAAATAGAGTAGAAGTCCTACCCATATCGAAGAATGTAGTTTTACGTACGGTTGCCGGTGAGACTGCTGAAGTACTTAGAGAAATTATAAAATATAAAACCGACACTGAATATGCTCACCCCATACGGCAGCATCCTTGGAGGTTACCAGTGACCAAGCAGCAAGAGGTTACCACATTAGTGGACAAAATACTTGACGATGGAATTATTGAAGAGTCATCAAGTCCATGGTCATGTCTTGTTGTCTTAGCCAACAAGAAGGATGGGACTACTAGATTCTGCGTGGACTATAGAAGGCTCAATGACGCGATCAAGAAGGACAGCTATCTACTTCCCAGAAATGATGGCACGTTGATGACACTAGCAGCTTCTCATTGGTATTCAACACTCGATTTAAAGAGCGGCTACTGGCAAGTAGGCATTGACGAACAGGATAAGGAAAAGACTGCCTTCTCTACCGGAAGTGGTTTATATCAGTTTAAAGTTATGCCCTTCGGACCATGCAATGCCCCCGCTACTTTTGAGCGTCTTATGGAAGTTGTTCTATGAGGCGTCACTTAGAAGACATGTCAATTTTGCATCCTTGTCAGCTTCATCAAACTTATTGATATCGTTACAATGAATATTACTCATAATAAATTGGAATCTATCACACACCATTTTATTATTTGTATCACCTTTATTTTGCCAGTACTATTTCTTTCGCGGTAATGGTACATAATTACTAAGCAGTAGACCACAATAAAGCAAAACAGTTCACTCTCAGTAACATTTTCTGTGCGGTTATGCTGCCTGGCCCAAAAATATATGAAGAAATAAAAATAGTATTTACGCACTGCACTAAATGTCAAAAAATATGTCAGATTTACTTTACGCACTAGAATCTTCATTTAGAACGAAGACTAAAGAAGGCGTAAATTTCTTATGAACAGTGCCGCAGGACCGTGGGAAAAACCTGGGGTGGGGTCGTAACGTTGATCTATACTGCTATCGTAAGACCCATAATTGCCTATGGACCCGTAGTTTGGTGGCCCAAGAGTCAACAAAAAACGGCAATGCAGTCAGGTATAGAGAACTGCCTGCCTAACCATAACGGGAGCTATAAGAACAACCCCAACCAGAGCATGGAAGTAATCTTAGGCTTACCGCCCCTAGATATTTATCTAAAGGAGGTGGATCTAACTACATTGCTAAGACTCAGAGTTGTTGGTGTGCAACCAAGCGTAGAATGTGGAAAGACCAGACGCCGCTCCGCCTGTGGGAGAGGGCAGTAGAAAGACAGCCACTACTGCATGCCAGCGCAGACAGTATATCTCTCAAGATTGTCTTCCACAAACTCTATGATATACAAACAAAACCAAATGAGCCTATAACCGAAGGTGCAGTTAACAGGCATGGCTCAAAACCCCCGGAAGGAGCAAGTTGTGGAATTCACTCCTGAAGCTTGAACTCAAATGGCCTATGTACACGCAACTCAGTCTGAATTTGCTGATATATTCATAGCCGCAAAAGAGATTATTCGCAGAACAGTAGACAAGCACTACTGGCTCTGAAAAGTTATAAACTTACAGCCAGGTCAGTACTAGAATGCCACAATTCACTGAAGGATGCTTCCCGCAAAAACAAAATTTCTGTTTGCTGGGTTAAAGAACATGCACAGTGCGAAGGTAACAAATTGGCAAGAAAGGCAGCCGTTTCAAACATTAGCGGAGCTGGTCTTTCAAACCTATACATGTGATAAAAGAGATCACCCATAAAGACTTTGCCGCAAGATGGGACGAAATAACTAACTGTCGACTTGTCAGGGAGCTATTAAGCTACCCTAATGAGTCTACAGCAAAGACATACCTGGGTATGTCAAGGAAGAACCTACGACTCATGGTGGGAATTTTGACTTGACACTGCCAGCTAAGGAAACATCTCTACATAATGAGATCATGCGAGACACCTCTATGCAGAAGCTGTGAACAGGAGGACGAAACAGTAGAGCATCTGCTCGGCGATTGCGACGCTGTTTCGGAACTAAGGGAATCCATTTTGGGAGACCATGGCTTTTCTCAGGACAGCTTCTTCGGGCAACAACCCGGCCTTTTTTACAATACTAGGCTGGGCGGTGGCTTATATGGATTGGTTGACCTAGGGAGGAAGCAATGGGGCCTAAGTGCCGTGGCCTCTCGAGGCCACCCTCACACCATTTCCAGATTCCAGAATGCCGGTAGATTTAAATTGGTTTACTATTTATTTTTTTATTTTCCATGTTTACTTGACCGTTTTCAGTTGTTTGTCCTAAAACTTCTCCAAAACAATAATAACTCGTTTTATAGCAATTATTTTCATTATTTTTAATTAGAGAAAGATTAAGTTATGATATGTGTATATACCCTTAAGGATATCATTATTTAGACACGAAGGTTGTAAAGTTGTAGTAATGAAGACACGATGTAAAGTTGCCTAATGATATTATTCTATTTCGGTACTCCGAATTGATTTTATCTATTTTCCTCAAATGCTATGACGCTATTTTTACGTAAAGTTGAATTTTTAAATAGGAAATGGACATATCTATCAACTCGCCTATTTTCTGTCTTTTTTATGGAAGCTTATCTTTTAATTTTTTTTTGTAGGCTGTTGTCTATGATGACCAAGAAAATCTGATGAAGAAATTCAAGATGCAGTGGAGGCTGTAATAAATCAAAATCTTTCGATAAGATGTATTGCCAAGAGCACATGTATATTGAAATCTTTATTGGCCAGTTTGGTAAAAAAACACAAGAACTCTCCAGATTTCAGATAGAAGGAATATTGGAAATAGAAAAACGTTGACGAAAGACCAAGAGAAGTTATTAGTTTCATACCTTCGAACAACCTCCAAAATTTGCCATGGTTTGACAACAACGCTGAACAGAAATTTGGCTTACCAATTTGTTGTTACCAATAAAGTTGACACACCAGCAGAATGGAACAAAAATAATACAGCAGGCATACATTGACTTCATGGATTTATGAGTCGCTACAATGAACTGTCACTAACCCAACCCAAAAGCACATCATTGAGCAGAACTTCCCGTTTCAATAAAACAAATACCACAACTGTCTTTTCAAATATAGGAAAATTGCACCAGAAACACAATTTTGCACCAAATATGATATGGAATCTCGACGAAACAGGATGCATGACAGTCGCAAAGCCACCAAAGGTAACAGCTGTATGTGTTGCCATACTTTTGGTGCCAAAGGTATGGCAAATATAACATGCTCAACGGAGCTTCTTTTGGTGCCAAAGGTATGGCAAATCCGCGCTATCTAAAAGCGACCTACCACAAAACGACGATATTTTTAATCATACTATCCAAACCGTCCTTTTACAAACTGGATTGTAAAGAGAAATATTACGAAGGAAGAACGAGAAGAGTTAGGAATAGTCCTTCCGGAAATGTTAAGACCATATCCTACAGCACATTTAAGAAAAAAAAAGTAGAACTGGTGACCTAAAAAAAAGGAAAATGCTCTTTTATTGCACACACCTGAGATAGATGACCTAATGAAAGCCAAAAAAGAAAGAAAAAATAAAAGTAAGAAGAAAGGTGTCAAGGCTAGAAAAGTTAAGACAGCTGAAAAAATAACGTTGTTGGTCTAGACGGTCACATCTCTCTCCATGATGAATCTCCACCTCCACGAGATCTTAAAGAATATTTGAGTCAAGTAGAACAAAAATATGATTCTGGAGAAGCGAAGAATGATTCTGAGGAAGGTAATTCTACGTGCGTAGCTTGTGCTGGTGAATATCGGCTGTGTAAAGAAGAATTTACTCAATGACTTTTGTGTAAGAAATGGGCCCACAAATCCTGTGGTATAGTTGTAAATTAAATTTTTTTCTACAGGAAGAGCTTTTGATTTTTTAATTTACCTATTTTCATGATTCTTGTACCACTGTCCACTTCATGGGCACAGCTGTCCATAACAGAGGCAACATCCCATGGAATGGACATTTTATATTATGAACTTGAAATTTTTTGGGTATTATTAGCATTTCTTTTTCCAGCTTTTTAAGATAAATGGTCTGTCTTAGTTTTAGTATGACTGAGATTGTAAGTAAAAGCCTTGGTGCATCTACTAACATTTTTCTCCCCTGACTGGGCGAATATCCTAGCTATAAATGATAAAGGATCATTCTAGATATATTAGCTCAAATTTCAACGATTAGCTGAGTCGCCTCCCACACTAAGGAACCTCAGTACCTGCTGGCGATGTCTGGCTAACTAATACCAAACTCTTCAGTATTAAATGTATTGTCACAAGTGTGGAACGACAAATTTTGACACGGGGACAGTAATTTAATTTTTATTATACTAACAAATCTGGCGCAGCATGGTTCGGTTATTGAAATTGTGATCGAGGTTTTCTCTGCCATGCTCTCTTCCCTCGTGAATTCCAGGCTGAGTATGGCACATTTTCTCTCTAATTAATAAAGTAGAAAGTAGGTGCATTACAGATTTGTGGTTTGCTTTACTCATCAAATTTCCTTAATTTTGTTAAAGTCGGACGCATTCTGGATAAGTAAAATTGTGCAACACAACATAAGTATTTATTGTTTTTTTGTTAATCTGTTTTGACTTTCATTGGAAAAATAAAGACAAAGCACAGCTTATCTCATTCAACCTTGTTGAACGAACCTGGGTATATTATACTACAATCTACAATGGGGAGTCTAATCATCATAAAATTTGGTAATTTTTATTTGAGTTTTATTGGTGAATTTAGCAGACTAGGTAAATGGAAATTTTGTTCAGCTGTCCGGATTGACTTACTAGGTAAATACTTTACTTTAAAAATTTAATTAAACCGCCTGAATGTACTGTTAAACAATTTAAAAAGCTTCACGATAGGCAATAAAAACACTAATGACGAGTTGTGTCGTACCTGCACTAATATTAAAAAGCAATAAATTAATAAAGTGTTAAATTAAGCATGAACATCGCGTACACGTGCTTCATGTGTCCAAGGAAATCGATACGCATGCAATATTGCGGAAAAACCACCATGCAATATGCATTAGCATTTGGCTGAAATCCAGCGAAAGATTTTAGGATTTTTAACAACTTACTGCCTTGCGGATACTAATGTTGAAGACCTTGGATTTATCTAGGTTTATAAATAAAAATATTACGGTAATTGACACTAAAAATAGATACCCAGAAATACGTAGTTATGGAAGAAATCTACGAAATTGACTATAGTACATTCAGGGCGTGTATTCTCGTGTCATTGGAGAAGCACTTAGGTACGTAGAAAACGTGTGATCTAAGGGATATATTGTATTCATATTTTTATGGCAGTGACACATACACTAAAGGGAGATCCTATGGCATTCGACGAGCGGTGTGTGTGCGAGGATGTTGATTGACACAGTTCTTGAATAGCTTGAAGGCTGTAGTTTTGTGGGAGCAGATGTCCTGGGAGTGAGTTTCACAGCGATACAGTGCGCCAGACAAAGGTGTACCTGTAAAGCGATGTTCTAGGTGTTTCCAGTTGTACGACGAACAGGTGCGCTCTTGCCGTCTGTCGTGACTATCGGACAGGCCTTGCTGGGGACGGGATGAGGCGGGCCAAGTCCTGGGAACATCTGCTGTGAAAATATCTGTAAAATAGGGATATCTCGGCTACATGTCTGCGGTGTTCTAGATTATCCAGTCCCGGGTCAACTCCGGGTCGCGCAGCTCTCTTCTGAATGGAATCCGGCTGCTTTAGGGCGTGCTTTGGTGTGGCACCCCAGATGTGTGAGCAATACTCTAAGCACGGTCTTATTTGCGTTTTGTATAGCAAGAGCAGCTGCTGCGGTGTATACAGTTTTTTGTTGAGAAATAGCGCACCAAGCTTCTGCGAAGCTGATTTTGCGATGTTAACAACGTGGCCATCCGAGACACCCAGTAGTCCGATTGACGAGGATGAAGGAATGGTCGATCCTGCCATAATGATGTCAGGGCCCGCCGTATTGTTTTTTTTTTTGTAAACATGGCTGCTTTGGGTTTTGGCTGCATTAAACTGGACCTAATTTCTGTCGCCTCAAATTCGTACTTTCTTCAGATTAATTGTTCTAATCTGCTGCTGTCTGCAGTGATAAGTCTCAGTCGCTGGTAAAACTTTTTCTGATCTAAATTGGGAGACAAGGGTACTGTCATCTGCGAAACTGTAAACTTTGGAGATTATTGGAAAGACAATTGGGCGATAGTTTGAGGGCGTCGTTTTCTTGCCATTTCATGGAACAGGTTGCATTCGAGCGACATTCCAAGAAGATGGGTAAATCCCTTTTCGGTAAGACACAGAAAAACTCTGAAAAAAATGGAGGTTAGTTCGTTGGCTCAGTTCTTTGACACGATGGCAGGTATTCCATCCTGATGCCTTCGGCGTATCTAGTTCTTTGAGGATTTTACGAATATCACGGTGATGGAACTTAACTTCTGCCTTGGTATTGTTGATGTTCGATATGGTGGGGAGAGCCTTGTCTTGGGGACATTTAAGGTAGAGTACGATGAAAACATTTTGGCGAGCATGTTTGCTTTTTCCTTGGCTGTAGTCGTCGTGATGCCGCGTTCGTCTGCCAAATGTGGGAGAGAAGTTTTTGTAAAGTTATTACTTACTGCCTTTGCTACCGACCAGAAATTCCTGGACCCACTGGGGCGTTGCAAGTTTATTTCTGATCCTTTGATTGTGTTTGTCCCTAGTTTCGGCAATCACACGTTTGCTGTTTCTTTTTGGCGATAACTTGATGGAATTTGGGATCTATCCTTCAATTCCTGAGGAGATTACTTGCGTAATCTCTTCGCAGCGGACTGAAGGGTTGTCAGTGCCAAAGCAGACGTTGAGCCAAGGAAAGTCTAGGTAGAACTCTGTTAGATCATTCCAGTTTGCACAATTGTAATGCCAGATTTTACGAGGCAATGACGGATCTTTCTATAGGAGTGGCAGTTCACAAACCGTTGTCATAAGTTTGTGATCGGAGGAACCTAATGGCGGATCAACTGTAATTGTGTACTGATCAGGATTTGTGGTTAGAAAAATATCAAGAAGGGCGGCAAATTTGCCCCTCTCTGAGATCCGAGTTGGTTCGTCTACAAGTTGAGTAAGTCCGCAGCTGAGGGCAAATGCTTCAGCTTCTCTACCTTCGTTGTCGGTCTTGTTGTGATGTTTGAGCCAGTTGGTGTCGTGGGCATTGAAATCTCCCAGAACGATTATTTCTGAACTGGAGTGATCGACCTGATTGAATCAAAAGTGGTAGCTAGTGTTGTGAAAAAGCTTTTGTAGGCTCTATCGCTCGGAGGGCGATAGAGACTGCTATTATTCTCATCGAATTAAAGTCGATTATATGTTTATACTATCTCTTCCCCCCACGTGAGGTTTATTCCGAACACTTAAGCGTTTCGCTGTTTAAAAGGATTCTTTGTATTATATGTGTAGTACAGCTAGGTGGCATGGTTATAT
>MU184128.1:35536-89606 GCA_016904865.1 Pissodes strobi | reverse complement strand
CTGGAAAACTATAATAAATAAAACAAATCACCATCAAGCCAACGGCACAATGGAACAGTCAACAAGCGCCGTATCTCAGGCAACCGCAGAAGGGGCGGAGCTAACGATGCCAACCAATCAGCTTCGTTACAATCTACGACACAGGCCTATAAATAAGCATTAAAATCGCATGAACCCTCAGTCTATAACCGGACAACGCATTGATAATGCCAAGTGAGACCTTGAGTCAAAAAAACGATCGGATGTATTCCCGGATAAATACTTCTTCATATATATATGTCGTAGTCTTATACTGAAATCCGTCATTTCATGAAAAATCTAGTCACATCATGAAGCGTCGGCATGTTGTGTAAAAATATGAAGCTAGATAATCAGACAAGGCTTTTCATGAAAAACCCATAATATGGCGGCGTATTGTGTGTAACACAACCTGCCTAACTTTGAACGTTCCCGTTTCATGAAGTGCCCACGAAGAGAACGCACATTATGTTTGAATGGCGTATGTTAATTTGGTATTTAAAGGTAGGATTATACGCATTTTAACATCCTTCACAGGCGTAACCGACTATATCAAAATCGGCCTCTCCTATTGGTCGATCTGCATGGCCCTCCGCTCGCTTCGCTCGCTACGGGAGCTCAAGAAAAGGAATCTAACCAGGTGCTAACCCAATCTAACCTAAGACATACCCAAAATCAAGAAAAAAGGCTGTTTAGAAACATAATCAAAAAAATAAAAATAAAAAAGCGACGGGGTTCGAACCCGTGTTTTCCAGGTGAGCCCCAACGATTTAAACCTCTACACCACGAGAGCTCTTGCGAGAAATTGATTGCATCACGAAGGCATATTGTTAAAGTTTTAATACATACCTTTTTTAATTGTTGCATATTGTATGGTCGCTTATATTGGATACTGCCTATAGTATTCATTATAGTGTCCATCAAATCACTCCTTTCCAGTATTGTCTTCCATGCCTTCCACAAATAAAGATAAAATATTATCTAGCCGCTTTGTCGGCTTCACGAAGTGCCGTTCTTTAAATTCAGTCGGATCATGTTACGACGCTATCCGCCGAAAGAATGTAGTGATTTCGGGAAACGCCTCAGCAGATTATGTAGCCTCATTTATTTACACAATATGCCGACGTTTCATGAAAAGACTAGTCATATCATGAAACGTCGGCATTCCCATAATGCGTGCGACAGATATTTATATATATATATATATATATGATATATTACACATATATTAACTATTTTGTACCTTAATATTAGTTACCTACTTAATTACCTGGTTATAGTGTTGTAATATTGTCATGTTAGTGTCAGTCGAGGTGTCAGTATTTGTGTTCTTAGTTTATTAAAGCCCATATTCGAGAAGTTATCTTTACTACAGGTATATTTTAAAATTGCAGCTAGTTGACGGTCAAAGTTTTGATGTGACATTTTCATTAATAATAATAATAATAATATTATTATTATTGAACAAACATTCAACAAAAATATGCTACTATACAAAGGAAGTAATCCCAGCTACAGGAAACGTCTACCTAAGCTGAAATATAACAGAAACACAAAGAATACAGCTCAAATATATAACAACTACATCAATAAATACATAGACGACGTAAAAAGTGTAGAAGACCTTATAGACATAACATATATCACAGCTATATCAATCACAGATACCTTGGGAATCACCAACAAAAATAAACCAAGTAACAGAAAAGCCAAAATAGATCCAACCAAAAAACCTCCATGGCAAAAACGGTTGGAAAACAAAATCAGTCAAATTCGTAATGACCTTACACAAATGAATAACTCATTGGTAGAACCAAAACAAAAACATGACAAACTCTACAAAAAAGTCAACATAAATAACAACACAGGTACAAGAACAGCACAAATAACAGAAGCAGTAGATACACTGAAACAAAAACTAATGGCGTCAAGTAAGAAACTGAAGAGGTACATCATCTCCCACAAAAGGAAACAAGACAACACAAACTTCACATCAAGCGAAAAGCATTTCTACCAGAATTTAGAACGAGCAAACGCAGAACCAACAAATATAAAAGCACCAAAACAAGCAGAAGTCGAACAATACTGGAAGTCATTATGGTCAGAACCAGTGGAACACGAGAATAGTGAGTGGATCAAAACAGAGCAAAAAAGAACAGAGACAGTGGAACCAATGATGCCATATGAAATAACGATAGATAAATTAAGAATCATACTGAAGAAGCTGCCAAACTGGAAGGCGCCCGGACCAGATAAAATCTACAATTATTTGTGGAAACATCTCACTTCACTACATAGAAAAATGGCACAAATAATCCAACATGTAATTACCCATCCAACAGAGGTTCCACCATCCTTAACACATGGCATAACATATCTCAAACCTAAGAACGAAAATACACACGATCCTAAAAACTACAAACCCATCACATGCCTTAACACTATATACAAAATTATCACAAAAACAATAGCAGAAAAGGTAACAAAACATATCACAGAGCAAAAAATCGAACACGAAGAACAGAAAGGGTGTACAAAAGGTGCGTGTACAAGAGCAGCTCATAATAGACAGGGTGATAACGAGACAAGCAGAAGCAAAAGGCAGAAACATAGCTGTTGCCTGGATAGATTACCAAAAAGCTTATGATTCCGTTCCTCATACATGGTTGCTCCACATTTTAGAAATCTATAAAATCGATCAGAACATCATACGCTTCCTTAAACAAACAATGAAAAATTGGGAAACAAAATTAATACTCACCCTACCCCACACAGATCTAGAAACTAATAACATAAAAATAAGAAGAGGAATCTTCCAGGGAGACACATGGAGCCCAAAATGGTTTATCTTAGTTCTTAACCCACTAAGCAGCCTTTTAAAATCGATAAATATTGGTTACAGCCCAACAAAAGATTACAAAATATCACACCTGTTCTACGATCTAAAGTTATATGCTCCGGACCAAAATCAACTATCATCGCTATTGGAAACCACTACTAAGTTCTCTAAGGACATACGAATGAACTTCGGACTAGATAAATGCACATCACTTATAGCAAAAAAAGGTAAAACAACGGAAACTAACAACATAGAGCTTTTAATAAATAACATAACATTCCCTACACTACCTAGCAACGAAACATACAAATACTTAGGAGTAAACGAAACACTTACACATAAAACGAAAGAAAACATAGAAAACAAATACAAGAACAGGCTAAGAAGAATCATGCACACACAACTCAACGCAAAAAATAAAATTAAGGCTATAAATACCTGGGCAATACCCATACTAACCTACTCATTCGGAGTCATACAATGGACCTTAACGGACGTACAAGCACTAGACAGACTAACAAGAAAAATCCTAACGGATAATAGAGCCCTACATCCTAACTCGGCTGTTGAAAGATTGTATCTACCTAGGAAACAAGGAGGACGAGGCCTAATCAACATCGAACTAACACATAACATTCAAATACATAGCTTACAAAGATATTTCAACATGAAGGCAACACAGTCACCACTACACGCGTCTATCAAACAAGCAGACAAAAAATACACACCGCTCAGCACACACACACAAATGCAACAAACAGACAAGAAAACGTTCCTTACAAACATTACACAGACATGGAACAGCAAAAAACTACATGGCAAATTCAAGAACGATCTGGATAAACAGCATCAGCTCTCAACCAAGTGGATCGAACTCGGACACCTGTACAGTGAAACAGAAGGATTCATGTTCTCAATACAGGACCAAGTTGTGCCGACAAAAAATTACCAAAAGTACATCACAAAAACTAACATAGAAAACGATAACTGTAGAGTGTGTAAAAATCAATGCCCGAAACGATACAACACATCACATCAGGATGTTCTATCCTAGCACAAACAGAATACCTAAACAGGCACAATCTGACAGCCAAAATCCTCCACAAATACTTACTCCACAAACATAACATTAAAACAATAGAAGAGCCGTACTACAAATACACACCAGACCAAGTCAACGAGAACCAGAATTACAAAATATACTGGGACCGAGGAATTATAACCGATAAAACAATTATAAACAACAGACCAGATATAACAGTAATAGACAAAATTAACAAAATCACAATGTTAATAGATATTGCACACCCCCTGGACCACAACATACAGAAGACAATAACAGAGAAAATACGAAAATACACGGACCTAGCTGAAGAAATAAAATCAATGTGGAAAATGGAAGAAGTCCTCATTCTCCCCGTAGTCATCTCAGTCACAGGCCTCATACCACCGGAGTTACCCGCAGGATTCACGAAACATAATCTTCCACATCAACTAATAACAGACATGCAAAAATTAGTGATCCTAGAAACATGTCGGATAGTCAGGAAAATCCTAAAATAAGTCAACAATATGTGAGTTTTGCGAAAGCCCTCACTACCTTTTACCACATATGTAAATGTGAGACTAAACAAAGAAATAAAAATAATAATAATAATAATAATAATAATAATAATAATAATAATAATAATAATCATCATCATCATATATTTGGTTCGATTCGATTTATAATATGTCCTACTTCGTAAGTATTAAAAGAAGTATATACATAAGACTAACGTCCTAAAGCTCCGGCTCCTTTCTTGGAGCAACGCAGAGCCACACAGCTCTATGCATATACCATCCCTCAATCGAGGAGGGTCGTTGTTGTGTATGCTGGTAGACGGTTTCAGGTTTTAGGTGGTTTAATTATTAGACTTTCTCTCTCTCTCTCTCTCTCTCTCTCTCTCGCTCTCCCTCATTCACTCTCCATTCTCTCGCTCATTCATACCTTATATACATTATGCACATTTCATGGGATTTGCCTTACTATGTATGGCATCACCCTGGTGAGGGAGGAATTGCATCAAGAAGCTAGGGCATCGTAGTCCACGATTCGCTTGCAAGGTATAAGGAACACAGAACGCCATTGCGTAGACGGAATGACTAGAACTTGACATCGGCCTGTTCTATACGGGACCTAGTGTCTAGCAGGCCCCGCCCACTGCGCGCTGTGAGCGGAGTTTGTTGCCTTAAGGTCTATTCATGCTAGACCGAGGTCGACACGAGGCGAGCCCGTACCGAGTCATTAAGAACAGGGTGCCGTCCGAGTTTAGTATTCACACCGACCGTCAATGCTAAAAATTTGATTGAGCATTGCATCAGGAGTTGCTTTTCGCCGTTGCACGCTCTCAGCATCGAGACAACTCGTCTAAGGCGAAAAACAACTCCTTAAGATCTTTTTCTTTTTCAATAGTTTGGTCTTGCATTTTTTGTGCTATAACGAAAAGCGATGCCGCGGTGGCCGCGCCGGTCACACGTCATGCTTGTCAGGCTCGGTTATTTCAGATATTTCGTATTTTCCTCGAAAACGGCTTCGAATTAAAATTTTGGATTTGGCACGTTTTTAGGCAACACTTGAGGGCAGCCGACGGCTATCTAATTTTGGTGATACGATTTTCATGATCGCAACATTTGGATTTTGGCGATTAGGTGCAGTTTCCGTCGATTTTATGGTAGGCTTCGAAATAAAATTTGACTTTCAGCATATCGATGCGTATAGTTTTTGCCTGAAATTTCATTTGAAATGATTTGAAGCCGGAAAAATGGGCCATGACAGGAGAATATAGTAATTTTCAAGCGAAAAGCAGCGATTTTATGGAATATTTCAAGGTAAAATTTTACATAAAACATTAATTGCAAATATTGGGATTATTTCTCCTATTTTTGTATTCTACCAAATTATGTAGATATCGTACACCCTAATAATACTTCAGTATTATTTGTTACTTGTTCTGCATATTAACTAGAACTTATAGGTAAATGCTATTTCTTATACAGTTTTTGATGCTTTTTCAAGTTTCCCTTCTGGCGTGTGGTCTTAAGCCGTTAACGCCGAGAGTATACGGCGTTAACGCTTAAGCACACACGGATTTTAGATTTTTTAAATTATCATGTATTAATACAAAATACATGAAACCTCGTAAAACATCAAATTTTTGCTGCATATAAAAATTGTAAACAATAAAACAATACGTATTTTTAATTAGGAAGAAAATATATCTCACTAAAAAAAGAATCGCAGCGGTATTGCTCTTTTTCGAACTGTCTGCATACAAATTGGCCTCGAAAAAAATTGAAGTAAAACCTTACAAATTTGTATTCAACATTTTTCTTCAAAATGTGAAATAACTCTATTTAGAGCATACAGATCCAGTCTTTTGTTTGTTTTAATAAACTTCGTTTAAATTATATATTATAATCCTGATAGTGAATCAACGACAAATTGTAATCGACGAACTTTTATTTGCATTGATCGTGTATAATAACAGCGATAACACTCTGATGTTAATTCCCACACTTAAACGCAATTTTCATTTGCAAATCAAATTTTACACACGTGTTCAAATTGATTCGGAAATTGAAACGCAACGTCCCACGAATGTCTCGTCCTTGACCCTCAAACTGTACCTATTTCATTTACCATGGGTGTCGGTGAACCGATTGGATTCAAATTGATATTTCAAATAATTTAATTAGTAGTTACAAATTGGTACTAGTTAAGTTTATAGAAATTTTTTTAACTTGATATACTGAAGAAACTGAATAGCCTATCAACAAAACAGAGGTTTTTAAAAACTGTCGCTTTCAACCTATTCTAGAAAGTATGATTTCTTTACAAAGTTGGATATTTCCCACAAATAAATACCTCGTAAAATAAACTTTTGATAGTTTAAAATTATTTGGGCTTAAACCTAGGAAAGCGTAGAGCTGCCAAGCCAATATTGAAAAATATTTTCAGGAAAATTTACACTTTTTCTGTCAATTTACACATTTTCTGTCAATTTACACTTTTTCTGTCAATTTACACTTTTTCTGTCAATTTACGATTTTCTACCGAATTCTACCATTCGCGTCTAGGTACACGAATTTTGAGGCTTCACGCATGCGTACGTGCTAATTCATATATTTTTCAAAGTTGTTTTATTCTTGATTTTGGGCATGCTTTGGGTTAGTAAAGTTTGGGTTAGTCTTGTTGGGTTGCGAGCGAAGCGAACGGAAGTCTATGCGTGAATTGATATATTAGAACGATAACACGCAATTTTCACTTTTCGGACCTGCGCGTTTGGCAGCCGCGCACTGATCGTTCTAATATATCACTTCAAATATGGCCTTCCGTCCGCTTCGCTCGCTCCGGGGGCACAACCCAACAAGACTAGCCCAAGGAATGCCCAAAATCAAGAATAAAACAATTTTGAAAAAATATATGAATTAGCACGTACGTATGCGTGAAGCTTCAAAATTGATGTGCCTAGACGCGAATGGTAGAATTCGATGGAAAAAGCGTAAATTGACAGAAAAAGTATAAATTGACAGAAAAAGTGTAAATTGACAGAAAAAGGGTAAATTGACAAAAGTGTCACTTGACAGAAAAAGTGTAAATTGACAGAAAAAGTGTAAATTGACAGAAAGTGTAAAAACATCGATTTGTAACAGTCTGATTCTGCCACTATAAAATACTTTAAATTTAATTTTATATGCTGCATTTGGCAACGAAAGATGTTATATTTTATGGTAACAATTATTGAATATTAACCTCTTCGGTTAATTGATTTTAAATTTATTGATTCGATTTGTTGTCAATAAGCTTAAGGTTGTTGCATTCATTAATGTAAATTAGTTTTATTCTACATGTAACATACGGTTAATAATATATATGGACTAGCTGTTATAACACTGTTGTGGCCTTAAGTAGCTATTTTGATCAACCCTTTCTCTTATGTTGCCCTCAGGCACTTTGTGACTATATTTATTTTAGTTGATAACCTGTGGCTCGCTAAAGCGGGCCACTCACGATACTGCAGCGTCGTACGATTTTGTCGCATCCAACGGAATTGAAGACAATTATTTGATCGTGTATGCCTGTACCTCCAACGAAATCGCACGATTTGACCACTGACCAACTGGTTTGTCTGCTGCAGTACAACACCGTCGGTTGGACTGATTTTTTGCCGTGTGTGGCCGACTGCTACATATTGCATGGTTATTATTGTGTCTTCTTTTTGAATCAAAAAAGTTACCGCTGGCAACAACTCCACGTAAATAGATTCACCAATACGAAGGTAGTTTCTCCAATCGTCTGGATGCAGTCACAACTATTCTAATAAATTAGCATGACTCAGTGAACTCCGTTTCATAAGCCAATTTTTGCACCAAAATCTACGTTTCCTTTTAGGTTTCTTTTTACGTTTGGTTACACAAAGAGCAGCAGACGCTAAAATTAAAACATTTTGATCTGACATGATTAAAAGCTAAGATCATACTGCGGCGCAGTATCGTGTGTATCCCATTGATTTGTATAGGAGTGGATAAGCAATAGCCGCCTGTCGCACTATTCAAAAGTGGCAACCTATGGGCGAAAAAACAGGTTTCTGCGCATGACAAAATCGACGCAAAATGGAAAAACATAAACAAAGAAGAAACCGTTTTGTCATGCGCACTAAAACACTTGCCGTCTCAGCAGGCGTCGGTCAGGATCGAACTTGGCTTTTGTCTTTGACGTGTTTTCGTTTTGACGGCGCGGTGTTTTGAGTTAATAATTCGAGTTAGATTCGAGGCAAAATACCCGAGATTTCCTATTTCAAGTAAGTCTAATTATTATAAGTATTACTTATTTATACCTTATTGTTTGTTTCACTATGCTAACTGGGGCCCATTTCACAATCGGCAACACTCCTCTACCGAATATTTGGTGAAATAATCACTTTAGAAGTCCGGGCCTGCCTATTTACCTTCACGGTGCAACAATTAGCTCCTACTAATTTTCTAATGCGCAAGTCCAAATAGAAATATCTTTGTTTACATTTCGCGGTCGTAAATTTGCCATGTTTGGTCTATTTATTGCTTATCCACTCTTATACAAATCAATGGTGTATCCTCGCCAAACTTTCGATCAAATCGTACAACGCCGTCGTAAGATTCTATTGTACGACGCCGCTGTATCGTGAGTGGCCCGCTTTAGGTTTGATCAAACCACTAAAAATAAGATATGTTATTAGTATAACTTTGCAAATTTATATTACATTAATTATGTTTGCTGGCCGTTCTATATTTTTAAGAATGAAAAAAAATAAAATTCATATTCTACTTTCGGTTTAAACATTTCATAACTTTTTGAGGGCCCTGATTTGTTTTAATTCAAATCTTCGGCTAATAACTTCTGACAACTTTTGGGACCCCTGATTTGCTTGGGATTCTCATAATTATCTATCCACGCGGCAGGATGCGATTTTTGTAATATTCGGTTGGTAGTTCCGAGTAGTAGTATTGGGCTATCTTCCCATAATTGTTGCTTTCGATTTGGATTTTTAAAGGTTTATTATTTCGTTTAGGAATATTTCCTAGTATTTCTTGAAAATTTTTAATTTTAGCTCATTAATTGTGGCTTCCGCCGTCGTGTTTCAACCAAAATAAACGAGAACTAAGTCGTTTATTATTTTAGAATTATTCTCGTATAGAATCGTTAGAACCGTTAGGCATTTCTCGGCCCTACATTTTTTTCCTGGTTCGATGTTTTTTTCCCCAATTTCGTGGAAGGCAAACTGACTGAAACGGATGCAGGGTTAGTTCTGCTTTAGTGCAGTCATAGGGGACTCGACTTTTTGTAATGTGTTAATACTACCCTTCTCGGGGATCTGTGAATGAGTCACTAATCAGTGCTCGACACTACCATGTTATTGGGATATCGTACTGCACTAGGTAAGCTTTTTCTGGAATTATTTTTTTTTATTTCCTTGAGAAACACATGGTCGCCATAACGCTAAGGGTTATTTTCCATTATTTCTAGAGGCTTTCCGAGCTCATCTTATAAGACCGAGACCGTTGATTCTCCAACAACCCTCCAACTCAATAGAGGTAATTATTGCTAAAGTTTTTTTGTCTAATTTAATTATATAATTGCCTTTATCTGTGTTAACCTTTTTTTACATTTGCCACCATTTGCATCGCATTCCATGAGATATTTTAGCTACTTCCTTTTATCATATCTAATTTTGACCATATGGGGAAGTTTATATTATTTAGGGGTGGTTCATACCTATTTCTTTTTTTATATTCACGATTTTTGTACTTTTTGTATTTCTTTTATTTGCTGATGGTCACTGAAAATCCATTGTTAATTTTTGGGGGATTTGTTTCATAAAGAAAATATATTTATGCAAAGGGGGCTATAGTTTTTCATTGCAGTAAGGGGCTTCGCCTAATTAGCATTGGGTTATTACAAGGTTTTATCACCGGGTTACCCCACTGCCAGTTTTACCATCGGGGCTATCGAGTGCCATTGCAGTATCTGGGTTTTGCTACAGGTGCCCGGCGCCTCCACCAGAGGTACTTCTTTTTACCTCGACTACTGAGCTTGACGAACCGGATCTAATGGGGTATCGTTGACTAGGTTCTAATGTAATCTCTATATTTTTCTTGCCGATTGATTTAGTAATAAATATTGATATGTATATTTGATTGATATTTTTCCTGCCGATTGATATAGTAATTAATATTTAAATACAAATTTAGCACGCTTTAAGATAGATTAATTTTATTTATTCATTTATTTTCCTGACCGATTGATATATTCGTTCTTTATCTTTAAAGATAAATCAAGCATTGACGGACAAGCTTTAAATTAGCTTCATTAATTTTATTCTTTTTTATATATTTATCTGTTCGATTGATTTAATCGTTGTGGCCTCTATTGCTACACTAATAATTGGTGCAGCTACAAGCGCACGCATACGTATATTCAATAAGCTTAGGTAAACCAAAGTGATTACTTCGGATTGTAGTGTTTAGAGCGTTTAGGTGTAAGGCATCCAGTACGGAGTTAACAACAGAATTGGTCTCAGTACAATCATCATATTGTACCATTATTATTATTTACTTACTAGTCTTTTGACATTCCTTTGCCTTTAAATTGCAAAAATTTCACTGTAAGATGGTTGCTGTTTGAAGAAAAGATCCTAGAAGCCAATAAATTGATCCGTAAATTTAGATTGTATTTTCTTGTTAAGTTAAGATTGAGTTTCTTTGTTAAGTTAAGATTGAGTTTCTTTGTTTGATAAGCGTGCCTAACAACCTCGTACAATACCAGCGGAGCTTTTCCAGTTTAGCTGGTAAGAACTGGTGGCGCTCTTGAACTTCACTCCCGGAGCCGGTTATTGCAAACACGACTCTCCGGTGTTCGGTTTGTTTTAATTAAAATCTTTACTTACTTACCTTTTAACTTTAATAAGAAAAACGTGTTGCAAATTTATAGGTAAAAAAAATGTAGGTTTTGTTTTTGGAGAAATATAGTTTTTTTTATATGGAATCACTTGACAAGAATCTATTCCAATAACTGTACAAGAGGCCACTTGACAGATGATACTTTTTATAGGTACAGGGTGAGCTTGTTGAATTTAAACTTGTCACCATTTCGTATTTTGATGACACTATAGCAAGAGATATAAGGCATTTTAAGCTTTATTTTAAGTTTTTTTTATCACCCTGTACGTCTTGCATGAGCGGCTTAACCCAGTGGTTGAGCTCTCGCTTAGAACGCGAGAGGTACCATGCATAATTTTTGCGTTATTTAATTTACTTTCTAATATCACTTTGTTGGTGTTTTCACTTCTGTCGTGTGATCTTACGCACACAGTTTTTAATTAGTGGAAATGATGGAAATTTGACTTGGACGGTACTTTTCACTTTAAATTAAACCAAAAATCTTCTTGAAAAAATGGTGAAAAATATTATTTTTTGAATGAATTTCGAAAAATTTTGCTTGGGAAAGTTGTTTTTATTACGATTTAATTTAACAAAATGTCCAAAATTTTGGCTGTCTGCGGAAAAGTTGTTTTTTTCTATATTTAGCAAATAATAAATTGGGAGAAATCCATAACCTAAATACAATAAAAATGTTTTTATTCAAGTGTTTTCAATTTTTTAATGTATTTATTATATTAAAAATTCAGATGCAGTCATTCTAAAAATTGGATAAAAATTTTCAAAACTTTACACCAATCACCAGTCATGTACAAAATTTTTGGTTAATTTGGGTTAGCTTTGGTTTTTACTTGAAAAAGTCGTTTTATTGCAATTTTATGTACGAACATGTACATGTTTCAGCCGTCTGCGACAAAATTGTTTCTTTTACTGTATATATCAGCAAACATAAATTCGGAAAAAATATAATCTAATAATTATCATTATTATAATAGTAATTACTTACTATTAGAACCTTGTACCACCTCACGTTAAAATTTTGTCTCTCTAGTTCAAAATTTTTTATCATCTGGACAAAAATTGTATCATGAAAATGGAAGTCCATGATGAACTCTTTATCAATAAATGAATCAGATTGACGTAAGTAAGGAGCGATATAACGAGCAGATCAAGAACAAGCTTCTCAACTGTCTTGATGGGTCAAGATCCTTTTGGTCAGTTGCCAAGGCTGTCAATCAGGGTTCCTCAAAGACGTCAATTTCACCACTGACCAAAGATGATGGCTCAATAGTGAAAACAGCCATGGACAAAGCGAACATTCTTGCTCAAATGTTTACATCAAATTCTACCTTAGATCATCAAGGAAAGACTCCATCCCGAAAATGAATTGCTCAATGCGAGGTTTGGTATTTCGTCAATGCGAAGTGAAACGAATACTCAAGAGCCTAGACACTACAAGCCTGAATGGCGTTCTCGCAATAGTTCTTAAGAAATGTGCTGTTGAACTAAGAGTTCCACTGTGCAGGCTTCTCTCCCTATCATACCGAAAACCATGCTTTCCTTTTAGCTGGAAATGCGCTCAGGTGCAATCAATCCCGAAGAAACGTAAAAAGCGATTCCAAATAACTACCGTCCAATTGCCTTAGTTCCCATCATGTCCAAAGTCGTGGAGAAACTGATCAACGAACAGCTCTTGAAATATCTCGAATCAGCAGGCATCATTAGAAGCGATCGCCAGTATGGCTTCCGCAAGCACAGATCAAAGGGGAGATTGCCGTACTTACGCGACCTAGGTACCTGTGGACCAAAGCCATCGAGACCTACGGCGAATCTCGTGCTCGGCATATCCAAAACCCTTGATAGGGTGCGGCATGACGGATTGTTAAGCAAATTGACAGCATACGGACTACCACCAGCACTGCTTCTATGGCTTTCCAATTTCTTAAGGTAGCAGCATTCGAGTTGGTATTGATAACCATCTCTCGGAGGGATTTAAAATCAATGCCGGAGTTCTCCCCAAAAGTGTATGTTATCTCCCACACTGTTTCTGCTCTATATCAACGATCTCCTAGACAGAACAAATAATTCTATTTACAGCTTTGCAGAAGACAGCACTCTTATATCTTCATTTATGTCGCGTACTCCAATGACCGCGGCCCGTTTCTAACGCGAGCGAGAAAATCAGTTTGCTGCCATCAATGCAGCTTTCTTCTTAAAAAAAAACAAACACCGCAGGACCTGACTTATCAATGACAGGACAAGCGCTGATTCTGGTCTCATCCATAAGCTTGCTGGGCATTAAGGTAGAAAACAATGTCTTGGGTAATCACGTCACCAAAATCGCCAAGGCAGCAGCACAAAAGCTAGCTGCACTCTAACGTATGTAACAAAAGTTTTGAGCCAATATAAAAATACCACTATTTATTCAAAATTTTAACTTAAACTTAACCACGTAAAAAATTAACTACTAATATCACCTCTTAACAAAAACAATACATTATAACGCATCTAATGGCCCATGATCTTCAATTCTTCGCAATTTTGCTTTTAAGTGTCTCGTAAATTCTTCTTCTAAGTTGATCTTCGTTTTGTGCTACCCATCCATTATCGTAAACTTTTCTGGTTAATAAAGCCCAAAACTCTTCGATCGGTCGTGCTTGGGGAACATTGGGTGGGTTATCATTTTTGGGCACAAATATAATATTATTTTGCTGCAACCATTCTCTAGTTTCCCTGGCATAGTGGCAAGAAGCTAGATCAGGCCAGAACATAATTTCGTCGTTATTGTGATGGTCATTAATAAATCTTAACAATTTAGACAAACATTTTTGAATATAGGTTCGTGCAGTGACAGCTTCCCCTCTAATACGTCCTATATATGGCTTCGATGCTCCTGACGTAGAAATAGCGGAAATTGGAAAAGTGTTGAAGCCTTAGTGCTCGACAACATCGCAGAATTCGCTCTAACTGCGCAGCTGTGTATTTTGGGCACTTCCTTCTTTTTCTAAATAACAATCCACGTCTCCTAATTTCACGATGTGCTGTCATGTGTGAAACTCTGTAGCGCCTTCCTAATCTTCGTGTAGATGCACCAACTTTTTCTTTTGCACTATCCCTCAGTCTATCTGCTCTGACATCTGTGAACACCCGAGGTCTTCCGCTTTTTGGTAGATTTAAGCAAGGTATTCCTTCCTCACAGTCCCTTATTGTCCGATAAACTGTTGCACGAGAGATATTGGGTCCTTGAAACATATTTACAATATCTACTACATACAGCGCTTCAAGTCCAACGTCTACCATCTTCTCCACCCACGCACCGCTCGTTGAATGGTATAGCATTTTCCTTTTGTATGTGCCGAACATAAAAAAACCAAAAATAGTAAACAAATCGACTTTGTCTTGGGTAGCTGTCACGAACATCGTAATACATAAGACACAACTTTTTCAAGTAAAATTTTTCGAACTTCGGTCAATTTCCCATTTTTTGGAGAAAATGTTAATTTTGCCAGTCAGTTAACGAATGTCGCCCCATATATCGTGCGAATTTTAATTCTGACAATGTATATTAAAAAAAAACGATAATTCTAGTATAATCGAAATTCAATGACTGATAATCGCCATACTTTACTCATAACTACTAATGATTAATACTTAATATATTTCTATTTATCGTCTCAGTTGCGAGTTTTGTACAAAAAAAAACTTTAGAACATTAATGGAAATACTTTGCCGCTCAATACGTTTTGATTTATTTATTTAGGTCTTGGAGAACAGAGCAGAGCGTCTAACACAACCATTGTTAAGTTGAAATGAAATAGTACAAGAAAGTAAAACAAGAGTATAATTGAAATGGCTCCTTTTGTGGGGTTATCAGTTATATTTGGACATATAGCTACATTTTCTACTTTAAAAGTGAGCCAAATGATGGGTAAAATAGCATATTAAGTATTAAGCCAGTAAGTGTTCCTTACCGGTTGAGGATGTGTTTGAATGTGTATGTTAAATTCCTCGGTAAATTCATAAAAATAATAAAAACTTCGTACAAAATAATTATTGTAAAGGTAAAATATATCTTATCGCTGGTGGGTTCAGTTCCTATGATACAAAATTTGCTACTCATGTCATTGATTTGAAACGTGTCACGTTTTTCAGTTTAATTTGGTATAATTCGACAAAAATGGAGCAAATCTCTAATAATATTGAGTTAGAAAATGCGTGAGAAGTGAAGCCTTAGTCCCCGATAAATCCATGGAAAGTTATGATAAGATCTTCCAGCACTTTATGTGTTGGTGTACTGATAGGCGCATGGAAGAAATCACTGAAAAAGTGATGCTTGCGTATTTTGTCAAGAGAAATGAGACGTTAAAATCTCCAATTTATGGACTGAATTCTCGAATTTCTCGATGCTTAAAGTCAAAGTGAAAGTCAAAAAGTACTTTATTGCCTAGAAATAAATTTCATGGACAAAGCAGGTTACTTGCTAAAATGATCCCTCACCTACATGAAATAAATAGTATGTTGGTAATATAAATACAACTCAACTCAAATCACTCAAATCTAAAACCTAAAGCAGAGCCGGAACAACAAATAACATTTAATACATTACAATACATATCCTGTTTACAGTTTTGCAGATGACAGTACCCTTGTCTCCTACTTTAGATCAGAAAAACCCTTACCAGCGACAGAGACTCATCACCGCAGACAGGAGCAGATTACAGCAATTAATCAAGACCTGGAGAAAGTTCAAACTTGGGCCGACCGAAATTTGGTTCAGTTCAATGCAGCAAGGACCCAAGCAGCAACGTTTACTAAGAGGGTCAATACAGCGGGCCCTGACATCATTATGGCAGGATCGACCATTACTTCATCCTCGTCAATCGGGCTGCTGGGTGTCTCGGTCAACAGCAATATGTCATGGCATGACCATGTTGCTAACATCGCAAAATCAGCCTCCCAGAAGCTTGGTGTGCTATTTCGCAACAAAAAACTCTATACACCGCAGCAGTTGCTCTTGCTGTACAAAGCGCGAATAAGACCGTGCTTAGAATATTGCTCACATATCTGGGGTGCCGCACCAAAGCATACCCTAAAGCTGCTGGATTCCATTCAGAAGAGGGCTGTGCGTCTCGTCGGGGATCCAAAGTTGACCCGGAATCTGGATAGTCTGGAACATCGCAGACATGTGGCCGATATGTCTCTGTTTTACAGATACTTTCACGGCAGATGTTCCCAGGATTTGGCCCGCATCATCCCGTCCCTGGCAACTCCTGTCAGACAGTCCCGACAGACGGCAGGAGCGCACCAGTTCGTCGTACAACTAGAAACACCTAGAACATCGCTTTACCAGAACTCCTTTGTCTGGCGCACTGCATCACTGTGGAACTCACTTGCAGGACATCTGTTTCCCACTAATTACAACCCACAAATATTCAAGAACCGTGTCAATCAACATCTTCGCACACACACCGCTCGTCGAGCGCCATAGGATCTCCCTTTAGTGTGTGTGCTACTGCCATAATAAAAAAAAAAGAAAAAAAAATATCACATTGTGTAAATAAATAAAAATATAGCAAAACATCAGGCATTTTTAAGAGAGTGGATCAGCATAATACTCACTCAAGTTGTAGTACACTTTCCCAACAAGAAATGCCTTAAGAAACCTCCTGAAACATTTTAAATTACTGACATTCCTGATCTGAATCGGCATGTATTTTCTGCCTTCATAAATCGAAGAATTTTTCGTTAAGGTTCTTGTGGGTATTGGCAAGGGCAAGTCGAGAGCCCGCCGCGTGACATGCTGAGGGGCAGGCTACCCCAACTAACCCGAATGCTATGACGATTCTTTTATATCAGTGATGCTTTTTGAAGAATAAACAAAGAGGTAAGAGTAAGAATTCTCTGAGACAGAAAGTGAGTTCATCAAGATTATCTATGGCCTACATTTGCGATGAAGCGGGCAGCTTTCTTCTGAAGAATGAACAAAATATTCAGCAGATGTCGGCTACTAACACCCCAAAATGGAATTTGATATCTGAGATGTGATTCAAAAAGGGCAAAACAGACTGGGCCAAGTTCCAAACGCGTCCTTCTTATTGGAAAACATCCCGACGAAAGCTCCCGCTCAACTTCAAAATGTGATCTTCAAACCAAACTTCACCATCAATCAAAACACCCAGGAACTTTATCACCGCCGCCTTCCGAAGAGGATCGTCCCCCAACTGCAAGCCGTGCATGTCACACTTAAACCTTACAATGTTAGTTTTCGTAATATTAACAGAAAGGCGGTTTGGCTTCGCACCACTCTTTAATCACTGTGCCACACAACAGAGGTGTCGTCAGCAAAGAGTGTAAATATTCCTGAAATTTTAACTTGGATAAGGTCATTTACAAAGACTAAGAAGAGAAGCTACAATATTTTTGAAGAAAATGTATCACGCACACAAAAGACTGCCGGCGCAAAATGGCTTCGAAACTTTTGCATAAGACAAAAAATGACTACGTCAGCCAGAAAAATGGGGTTCCAAATAAATTGCCTAAAATTATTACGCAAAAAAGGAAAGAAAGTGATTGGAAAAGTTGGTATGGTAGAGGGGTCGGTCGCCCGGCAAGATTGGTCTTTCAACACGTCGACCACAATTGATCTATGTTACAAGAAAATTCCTATCTCTTTCGAGAACCGCAGAATATTTCAAGGGTAGATCTCCAGGTGCCACAAGGGCATTTTCGAGATGCCTCAACCTTTGGCCAGTCAGTGCCTGACATTCGCAGAGTGGATGCTCTGACGTTTCAGCCATAGTTTGACTGAATCTGGATTGTTGGTCAGTGGTTTTCCCCATTTTCTTGAGGTGGTACCTCCAGGAGGCATGTCCAGTGAAAAGGTCTACGACCAGTTTTATCTCATTTTTGTGTAACTTGAGATGCATTTTTGTGTAGTTAGGCGAGTGAGAGATGAGTCTTTTGACCTGTCTCTGCCCAAGTGCATTGGCCCAATGTGTCTGCGCCTTTTTCCCTGATTTCTGAGTTCATTCATTCATTGCCTTCCACGCCCTCGTGCCCTGGTACCCACATTTGGGCTAGTCTGGCTCTGTTTGTCAGTTGATCTGCAGCCTTCCGACAATCCCACATTAGCCGGGAGTTGATTCTGCCAGATGCAAGCGTTTTTAAGGCTGCTTGACTATCTGATAGGATATAGATCTTTGCATCTATTAGGCCTTTTTGGCACATTCAGAGATGTCTTCATTGATAGCATTTAGTTGTGCTTGAAAGATGGTGGGAGTGTTTCCTGAAGGTGCAAAGATTCGAGATCTAGGTCCATAAACTACGGAACCCACTCCTTCTTTCATCTTTAATCCATCTGTGTACCAGACAAGTGTTCCCCTCTCTTGTTGTTTTAGTCTTTTCCTTGTAGTATTGCGGTTTTCGATTACCACTTCAAAAGAGCGATCAAAATGGAGTTTTGTTTCAATTGTATCGGTTGGTTTGGTCATCGCCATTTATCTAGATGTCCTACAGAATTTTAAGGTGACTAGCCAGGTTTCCTGACTTCAGTTTTTGTGTCTGAGTGGCTCTATGCGCATTGGGCCAGGTCTCCTTTTCTATGCATATGTGCAGCGAAAGGAGGTCAAGTAGGGATTCCAGAGCTGCTGTGGGACACGTTTTCATGTTTTACCAAAAAGTCGTCGGTAGGTCCCAGAGCTCTACCGTTGCTTTTTTAATAGTTCTTTCCAGGTGTCGGTTCCGGATTAGTTTCTAGTCAAGCCTCTTTTGAAAGCTCTACCGTTGTTACTCTCAAAGTGGATGCTTTAAGATCCAGCTTCCTTCCTTTTGTGAATGGGATCACTACGGTTTGTTTGGATTGACATTTAGTCTTTCCTGTGTACACTATGTCCTGACTAGGTTGAGTGCACTTTGCATACGTTCTGAGATAACGTTATCATGCTTACCACTTATTATTATAGCTAGGTCATCTGCGTAACCTTGGACTTCAAAGCCTGCTTCAGTGAGTCTTACCAGTAGATTTGGAAAAGTAACTAGTGCAGAAGATGATCAGTTAATTACTGGCGCTTGTCGCTTTAGTGTCTGCGGAGATTATATATATCCTGCATTAATTTTACCCAGGAAGACCTTTATAAAGATGCCCCTAGTAGAACCTTTAAAATGGCATCCGATTAAGGATAATTCCGGCCTATATTTTGGATGGAATCAACATTTCCCAGAGTTAAGCCCAGACAAAAAGAACCCATCTTTTTGTTGCTCGACAGTCACGCTTCCCATCGCACCCTTAACGTAGTGAACTACTGCCATGATAATTATGCCTTTTGACCTTTCCTTCACATTCTTCAGCTCCTGAATAAAAACTTTTTTGGTCCACTTGAGTTTGTGACAATTGGCTCATTTCTAGTCCGGATTGCTTCGCTATAAGGTTGGTAATAGAGAAAAAGGTAACAAATTCGTTTTTTCCATAACTCGGATATTTTTGATGACGAAAACTTTGCTACTTCAGCTATAAGTGACAGAACAAAAGAATTATATGAGAAACTTGCAGAAAAAACATCAACCTATAAAGCAGAAAAAGAAGTAACTGTCGGTTCTACAAAAAATGTCGCCGAAGCCTCAAGTGATGTGCCAATTAGAGATGCATCATCAAACAACAACAAACTGGTGTTGTAGCCGGCGCCATCTATCCTGTAACTTGCTAGGTTCATCAAAGATAGACGGTACTATACCATAGTAATTGTTGGCTACCACTTGACCTGTGTGTGTCAGGTGAATAAGAACGGAAGTTCAGAAGGTACAAACTTTCTGATGTATTTGTCTAGGTTCACCTGACACACACAGGTCAAGTGGTAGCCAACAATTACTACAGTATAGTACCGTTTATCTTCGATAAACCTAGCAAGTTACAGGATAGATGGCGCCGGCTACAACAGACTACCAGTTTGAATTTCACTGGGCTTGTTTTAAGTCTCAAATACCGTTCTTTCATCTGCTGACCCGATAGCCATACTGACGAGCCGTAATATGGCGAACTGCGTCTATGGATGGGTCGGCAGGTGAAAAAGAACGGAAGTACAGAAGATACAAACTTTCTGATGTATAAGCAACAACAAGACAATAATAGGGTTAATTGATGATACATTTCAGGTTCCACCGATATTTAAAATTATTGAAAACCCGTCACAGTCGATATAAATCAGATAAACATCATGAACTTTGAAACCTTTTTAAAGGTCAAAGAGGACAAAAATAGTAACAATGATAAGGATACAGAAAGTGATTCTTCTTCTGTTGTGTCTCCATACCAAATTAAACCTTTGCCAACAATAGAATTTACTGGCATGAAAGCGGCAAGGAGTCCCATTAAAAAATCTTTCAAAAAACAGAGAAAGAGCCAATGTTAAAAAGAAAGAAGAAAAAAATACAAATTAAAGACTGTTCTTCAAATACGCTATCAACTAAAAACATATACCGGTAAAGCTCACTACAAAATCAATATCAGAACCATAACCGTCGACATCTTCAAAAAAGTGAGTCAGAACTCCAACCTTCAACATCTTCTAAAAAACATCTCGAAAGTGGGTAAGAACCCTAACTTTCAGCATCGTCTAAAAAAAAGTTTGTCAGAACCCCAACCTTTGACATCTTCTTTAGAAATATTCTGCCCCGCGTGCAACGAACAATTCAGTGACTCACCAGAAGAAGATCTGGATCCAATGTTGTAAGTATAGTTTAGTCCTGTTTAGTGTAGCCAGTGGTGGCATGAAAGTTGCACCTTTTATTCCGACGCTCAATTTTTCTGCAATTCTTGTACTTAGTCTACACATGCGTACCCTTGTGCCTGCACCTGCGTACTCTTAGAGTAAGCTTATTTAAAAAAAAATAGCGCAGAATCTACCCAAAATTGAAGACTTTGCTTTTCACATCCTAGTAAAAAATGTCCTTATTATCAATAAAAATATATTAGGTGCGAATTCTTAGACCACTTTCCCCCATAAAGAGTCTTTTTAGCATCTATTTTTAGACTGTTTTTCAGAGAATATTGCTCAAAATTCTCTTGACACAATTTTTTTTGAGGAAGTGTTTTAGTGTCCTTCTGATTAATTATTAATAAAGTGGCATGCTGGAAATTGTCTAATGAGTCTAGTCAAATACAACTCGTGACTATACGTTATTAAGTTAAATTTTAACAAATCTCTTCTTAAACAACTAATAATTTGCTTTTCAACAATAGCATCAGAGCAGGTGGTTATTGACCTAGATCCTAGCGACCGGACACCGGTCCGATTTATTTACTGCACTCATGCTATTATTGAAAAGTAACTCATTTCCGAGCAGATTTATTCAAATTTGCAGGAAAAAATTATATGCCCTTTGAAAAATTTACAATTTGAAAGATTTATCCAACCAATCAGATAATACATAAATAAATTCCTTAGCTTAGCTACATGATCAATCATGTAAAATATATTAACGTGAATTCCCTTGACGTATATGGCATGTGGCGTGAAACCTTTCCAATGTATAACCACTGTAAATAGCGCAATATTTCGTTATTACCTCCAGCTATAAATAAAACCAATGCAATATTGAAACACAATAGGTTCTTAAAATAGCAATTTTTACTTGATTGTATTTGGAATTTCAAGGCAATCAGTTCGATTCTATTAATACCACTCTGATAGGTAGTAAACCAATAGTTTGTAAATATATTTTATGATATAAGTTTAAAGACTTTCGGAAATGTACATTTTAATCTCGTAGAGTGTAAAGCATGTTTGTGTAATTATGATGGATAAAGACGGTCAAGATGACCAGCCGCTTCCTCTCCATATGACTTTCAATATGATCGTCAAATTATAGAATATTTTCTTAATTAAGAATATTTAAAATATATTATGGAAATTTGCGGTGGATTTATAACTTGGACAATAAAAACATTTAAATTGTAATAGGCAATGCGGATTAAGATATGTGATTGGGTATTTTGGAGAATGCGCTGGGAATTAGAGATACACGTAAAATCATACTACTTGAACCGTTGTTGTTTGAGTAATACTCAAACAACGCTTGAACGCTTGATGCGTTAAATTGTGTAGCATATTAGTTGGTATTTGATTATAAAAAAATAGAAAATGTCTCTAATTTGTCAAGATCAGAGGCGAAATTATTAATAATTACGAGTTAAAAGAAAAACTCGAGATCATGAAGAATTTCGAGAAAAGGCAAATTAAATTAAAATCAATAGCGCCATCATTTTGTATAGAAAATCACAAAAGCGTAGATTGCCTTGCATAATTATCTAAAATCACAATATAAAAGTCAAAATTATCCATAATTTTGGTATAAAAATCGAAATTGACCCTAATTTGCGAGAAAAAAAAGCGAAATTATTAATAGTTCCGAGATAAAAGAAAAACTCGAGATCACGAAGAATTTCGAGAAAAGGTAATTTAAATTAAAATTAATAGTGCCATCATTTTGTTTAGAACATCACAAAAGCGTAGATTGTCTTGTATAATATCGAGAAAAAAGTCATAATTATCCAAAATTGTAATATAAAATTCAAAATTATCCATAATGTTGGTATAAAAGTCGAAATTGTCCCAGGCAATTTAAATTCCAAAATTGGAATATAAAAGTCAAAATTATCCATAATTTTGGTATAAAAATGGAAATTGCCCCGAATTTGCCAAGATAAAAGGCGAAATTATTAATAATTCCGAGATAAAAGAATAACTCGAAATCATGAAAAATTTCGAGAGAAGGCAATTTAAATTAAAATCAATAGTGTCATTATTCTATATAGAAACAAGAATGTCTTGTATAAAATCGAGAAAAACGTTGCAATTATCCAAAACTACAATATAAAGTCAAAATTATCCCTAATTTTTGTACGAAAATTTAAATTGTACCTAATTTTTCAAGATAAAAAAAAATTTATCAATAATTCCGAGATAAAAGGAAAATTCGAGATCATGAAGAATTTCGAGTGAAGGCAATTTAATTTAAAATCAATAGTGTCCATTATTTTGTATAGAAAATTACAAAAGCGTAGATTATCTTGTATAATATGGAAAAAAACGTTGTAATTATCCAAAATTGAAATATAGAAGTGAAAACTACCCATAACTTTGGTATAAAAATCGAAATTGTCCCAAATTTGCCAAGATTCCTGTATAATATCGAGAAAAACATCGTAATTATATCCAAAATTGCAATATAAAAATCAAAATTATTCATAATTTTGATATAAAAATCGAAATTGTCCCTAATTTGCCAAGATAAAAGGTGAAATTATTAATAGTTCCGAGGTAAAAGAAAACTCGAGATCATGAAGAATTTCGAGAGAAGACAATTTAAATTAAAATCAATAGTGTCATTATTTTGTATGGAAAATTACAAAAGCGTAGATTGTCTTGTATAATATCGAGAAAAACGTTCTAATTATCCAAAATTGCAATATAGAAGTCAAAACTAACCATAATTTTGGTCTAAAAATTGAAATTGTCCCTAATTTGCCAAGATAAAAGGCGAAATTGTTAATAATTCCGAGATAAAAGAAAATCTAGAGATCATGAAGATTTTCGAGCGAAGGCAATTTAAAATTAAAATCAATAGTGTCCATTATTTTGTATAGAAAATTACAAAAGCGTAGATTATCTTGTACAATATCGAATTTTTTTTTAATTATCCAAAATTGCAATATAGAACTCAAAACTAACCATAATTTTGGTATAAAAATCGAAATTATTTCTAATTTTCCAAGATTCTTGTATAATATCGAGAAAAACGTCGTAATTATATCCAAAGTTGCAATATAAAAGTCAAAATTATCCATAATTTTGGTATAACAATCGAAATTGTCCCTAATCTGCCAAGATAAAAGGCGAAAGTATTAATAATTGCGAGGTAAAAGAAAACTAAATCACCGCCAAGACCGCAGAAGTAAATTTCGGACAAATTCTAACCACAGAAGTGAAAAACTTAGCACACATACTCAACAACTGATGGAAACAAGAAGAAACTGATCGATAAATACACAACAAATGCCGTCGAACTAAGAAAGCTGAACAAAGAAATATCTAAACAAATCAGGAGAGATCGACGAACCCATAACACAAACGAAATTGCAAGGGTTATAGATGAAAATAAAGGTATGAGGGACCTTAGAAAAACGAGGTCGGAAGGCAAAAAGAATATCAGCAAACTAAAGGACGCGAGCGGACACGTAACAACAAATAAAATATAGATATTATAAAAATTGTTGAGGTCTTTTACTCCAAACTCTGCCGTATCACAAATATCCAGGACTAAAATATCAACATTCCCAGAGTCCAAAATCAGAGATCAGAAGATATTCCCGAAATCAATTTGGATGAATTAAGAGGGGGTCTGAAAGAAATGAAGAACAACAAAACTCCAGAAGATGACGATATAACAATAGAATCTATAAAAAAAAGGCGGTGTTGCACTACATCGAACTCTCTGTGAACTGTTTAATGCTTGTATAGCAAACGGGACAACCCCTACACAATGACGCTTTTGCATTTGGATAAAAGGCGATATTGCAGATTTAAAGAACTACCGCCTCGTCTACTACCAGCCTCGAGAACAGGCAGGTTTCCTAGCAGGATTTGGCACAAACGACCACCTCCTAGTCATGAAGGTTCTCATCGAGAAATCAATAGAATTCAATAAACCCCTTATCCTCAGTTCGTCGATTACGAAAAGGCATTTGATACAATAAACCAACAAACAATGCTGCAAGCTTTAACAGAAGCTCGAGTAGACGATAGATACACATCAATTATTAAAAACATTTGTCCAAATGCAGACACCACAGACTTTCCCATTGAGCGAGGAGTGCGTCAGGGCGACGTCATTTCACCGAAACTTTTTACAACCTTAATGGAATATATGTTTAAAAAGGTGGACTTCGGAGATATGGGCATTAATATAGACGAAGGAAAACTAAACCACCTTAGATTTGCGGACGACATCATTCTCATTGCGGATCGGGCTGATAAAGCCATGGAAATGCTACGGAGATTTAACGAGGTCTCCAACTCAGTAGGACTAAAAATTAATGGCAGCAAAACACAATTTATGACAAATCTGGTCATAAGCGAAGGTATCAATTTAAATGGACCAAATCTTGAACTAGTAAGTTCCTACAAATACCTGGGACATGAGCTACGCATTGGAAGGGAAAATCAAACATGTGAAATAAGCAGGCGAATAGGACTGGCTTGGGCTGGAGTTGGAAAGCTGCAAGGTGTCTTTAAAGATAATATCCCTATGTGTCTGAAAAGAAAAGTCTACGAGCAGTGCGTGCTGCCCGTACTTACTTACGGGGCGGAAACACTAACTCTTTCCAAAAAGACGTTAAACAAAAATCCGTATTGCCCCGAGAAAAATGGAACGATCGCTGCTTGGCATTTCACTTAGAGATAGAATTCCAAACATTGTGGTAAGAGAGATGACTAAGCTGACAGATGCCGTAGAAAAAATAGCGAATCTGAAGTGGAATTGGGCTGGACACGTAGCGCGTCTTACGGATGGGCGTTGGACAAAGAAGATCCTAGAATGGAGGCCACGACAGGAGGCATATCGCAGTAGAGGTAGACCGCCAACTAGGTGGTCAGACGATATAAAGAGAATCCAAACAAACTGGATAAACACTGCACAAGGATAGATCTAGATGGAAAACCTTACGGGAGGCCTATGTTAAGCAGTGGACGTATATGGCTGTGTGATGAAAGGAAAACTCGAGATCATGAAGAATTTCGAGAGAAGACAATTTATTACAATCAATAGTGTCATTATTTTGTATAGAAAATTACAAAAGCGTAGACCGAGGCGTAGACTGTCTTGTATAATATCGAGAAAATCCAAAATTGCAATATAAAACTAAAAATTACTCAAAATTATCCATAATTTTGGTATAAAAATCGAAATTGTCCCTAATTGTGAAATTATTAATAATTCCAAAATAATAGAAAAACGCGAGCACAAAGAATTTCGAGGAAAAAGTAGAAATTATTTATAATTTCGTGAAAAAAAACTAGAAATGACTAAGTATGTCGTGAAAATTCGAATTTTATCGCGAAATTATGATTTTGACTTTTTCTTGAAATTGTGTCTAATGTACTTTTTTGTCGCAATTATTGATAATTTCAAAATTTATCGCCAAATTATATAAAAGTCATGTGTAGAGAATAGGAAATACTGGAACAGTGCTAACCCGCAACCAATCCACCAAAAATAATATTGATTTTGCGGATATGTGGTTTGGCGCAATTTCATTGGTCAAATTCCAATTTAGAACCAATCAAACTTCGAGTGCGGAATGTATAATTAATAGATTAATAGATCAACTGACTTACCTGTTAAGGAAGATTGATCGGAATTATATTTCAGCCTCATCCGAAGATTACAACCTCACACCCTCAACGGCCTCAACGATCACCCAAACAAAATGAGCACTGAGGGCTGCAAGGGAGACGGCAGCACGAGCATCGGAGGCGGTGTTGTCAAGTTTCTTTAAACGTTTGTACTGGACTGTGCGAAATCAGGGCAACTATAAGTGTATAAGTTATATTGTAATCGAGAATGAGGCTGAAATATAATTTCGATCAATCTTCCTTAACAGGTAAGTCAGTTTATCTATCAATAATGGCTCTGTTTATAGCAATGGAAATTTATGCACGTATGTGACTTTTTACAAAGGATAGGAGTGCAGAGCTGACAGGTAAAAACAAGGAGGTAGAGTGTTACCGGCAATAAAAAATTATTAGAGGAAGGGAAGGCAAAACGGCACCGTCAAGAAAAATTAAAATCGTTTTTGCAACTTTATTCGAGGGAAAAAACATGTATGTACAGGGTGTCCCATTTTCGATGATATTACGGGGTATCTCACTTACGAGTAAAGATAGAGAGTTGCGGTTTTCGCATTACTTTGGTACTTTTTTGTGAAAAGAATGATGGTATAGACAAAATTTTCATAGCCCGCTTCGTTTCTGAGATACAGGGCGAAATTGAAAATATTGCATTTTAGGACCCCCCTGGTATCTCCGTTATCCTTTAACATATAGCAAAGCTAAAAATGCTCTTATACAGTTTTTTACGTAGAATCCAGTGGCGTGATCAGATTTTTGCTGTGAGCTGTCAATATTTAGCTATAAATCAAACTTTTATTTTTTTAAATGGAACACCCTGTATATTTTTCTTTCATTTGGTTAGCAATTGTATAAGCTTTATAAAAATATTATATAATACATTATATATGTTTCAAATAATAAGCCTAAAATTCATAATTTCACAAAATGTGTCTCTATAAGACACTCTTGTATTTTTCTAATGGAACACCCTGTATATTTTTCTTTCGTTTGAATGGAAATTTCATAAGCTTTATAAAAATATATAATACATGATATGTATTTTAAATAATAAGCCTAAATTTCATAATTTCACAAAATGTGTCTCTATACGACACTCTCGATGAGTATTGTCTTTTAAACAACGGTATAAGCAAGGGTATAAGTATTAGTAGGCAGAGATTATTAGAACAATGGAATGGTCATCTTTTATTGACAAGACCTGTCAGTGGCAAAATTTATATTTTCTGTGTAATATTGTATTTTTTACGATGGCTGAAAATGAAAATTATCAATGTTTTGAAAAATATGAAATGTTAGTCTGCTTTATACAGAGCAATGAAAACTTCCGTGAAACTTCTCAGCTATATTGCAATAAGTTTGTTTGAATATTTATTTACTTTTTGACTTATTTGGATTTATTTTTTATTTAAGTATTATTTTAATTTATAGATATCCCGATCTTTTAATGTCTTCTGAAATAAAGAAAAAATTGGTAGAACAAGGAACGTTGCCTTCGTCCTTACCGCGATTTTCCTTATTATACGTTTTTGCTAGGGGCTGGATAAACGTTCCATGTTCTCATTATTCCGGAAAACATGAAATGACCAGGTTGTTATCTTTCGGCATATCTATAAATTAAAATGATACTTAAATAAAAAATAAATCCAAATAAGTTAGAACGTAAATAAATATTCAAACAAACGTATTGAAATACAGCGGAGAAGCTTCACGGGAGTTTTCATTGCTCTGTATAAAGCAGACTAACATGTCATATTTTTCAAAATATTGATAATTTTCATTTTCAGCCATCGTAAAAAATACAATATTACACAGAAAATATAAATTTTGTTAGTGACAGGTCTTGCCAATAAAAAATTATTATTCCATTGCTCTAATAATCTCTGCCGACTAATACTTATACCGTTGTTTAAAAGATAATGCTTATACTATACTCATCAAGAGTGTCGTATAGAGATACATTTTGTGAAATTATGAATTTTAATAGCTAAACAATGACAGCTCACAGCAAAAATCTGACTACGCCACTGGATTCTACGTAGTGTTTAGCTTTGCGATATGTTAAAGGATAACGGAGATATGAGGGGGGTCCCAAAATGCATTATTTTAAATTTCGCCCTGTATCCCAGAAACGAAGCGGGCTATGAAAATTTTGTTTATACCATCGTTCTTTTCACAAAAAAGTAGCACAGTATTGCGAAAACCGCAACTCTCTATCTTTACTCGTAAGTGAGATACCCCGTAATATCATCGAAAATGGGACACCTTGTACTCTTAAATTTCAACATTTATAAAAATCCAATGAACAAGGCGAAAACTCATTAAAGACCTATAAAACACGTCACCGTAAGTTTGTATCATCAGCAAAATTTACAGTTCACGATCTCTGATGTTAAGTAATTTACATAAAAGATAGTCAATAAAGATCCCATGAACTCCACACTGGGCATGTGCCTCTCCAGAAAAGTACCGCTGTTTATCCCTCTCAACTATCACTTTCTACCTTCGATCACTTACATCTGAGGCTACAGCGCAAAGCCGGTCGCCGCAGTTCATCGCTCCAGTTTCTGCAACATGATCCCTTGATCCAAGGTATCAAAAGAATCAGAGCAGTTCAAAAAACGCGTTGAAATAGGAACGAATAAATAAATAAATAATATGGTCAAGAATAGGAGAAACAACAAAGGCAGTCCCTGTGGTTTGCAAGTTAACCCTCCTATACCGGGAATTCCACCATGACGTTTCAAAATTTGTCCAAAAATTAATTTATTTCAAATATTTTAAAAATAATTAATTTTAAAAAGTGTAAAATTATTTTATTTTAAATGGCGATAGCTTGGGAAAATTTCTTAAAGTTAATCGTTTTCGAAATATTTGAACCACTAATTCTATAATTTTTAAAAGTATTCTTATAGTTAGCACTACTGATCTATCCTTCAAGCTGCCTTCTGAGACAACAGGTCTCAAGTCTCCAAACTAAACAATATTTATATTATAGCGCATCATAATCGGTAATTACGAAAAGATGTAGGCGCATAGTCATACGTCATAATAAAACCATGATTAACTAACTATAATACTACACCAACGTCGTTTGCCATTGATACTAAAAGTCGATAAAACAATACATACAACGGAGAAATCTATAAATCTACCTATTCAAGGTTCAATTCAATTCATACCAAACATCAATAAATAAATATACCTACGTTAAACACAAACGCGAATACGGATCTATAAATAGACTTACAAAACAAGGAAATGAGCTAATGAAAATAAATTTGTTTTCATCTAATTTAAGCAGACTGACACATAAATACTGTGTACACGGTATTCGAAAAACAAGTCGGAGTGGAAATAATTAAAGAAAAATTGCGGCCGGCCAGAATTTTAATCGCTCAGAAAAATTAGGATTAAATTATTCAGGAGATTGTCGCGCTAATACGATATACCGAGTGACACGAACATATGTTAGATGCCGTCATTCTATTAGTTTTAACCCGGGATAGGTCTCCTTTTAGATTAACGCTTTTGTGTGATTTTCTTATGTTATAAACCGTTTCATTTTTGCCACCGCCCTATATATCTGGGACACATAATTAAGCTGGGCAAGGAAAATCATAGCGCAGAAATCACCAGATGAATCCGTGAGCAGCTCTTGGCAAATTGAGTTATACACGGGCAGTCAAAATAAATGGACTAATTGTCAACTTTAATCATATTTTATTTATAAAACTTTCAACAGAAAATGAAACCAGAAATGACCACCGATATTGTCAATGCATAAATGTAAAAGTTGAACGAATTTGGAAAATGCTTGTTGAAGAACAGCCACGAGGATAGTTGGTCTCAATTTCAGAACGGATGTTCCTATTGAGTTCCTCTCGCTTTTTCTTTGTACCCGTTGCTCTTTAAATAGCTCCAACGATTAAAGGCTGGAACGGTAATATCCGGTGACCTAAGGGGCCAGGAAAAGTTGTTGTTACGAGATGACAATCGATGCAGAAATGATTCTTCTAAAATTATCAAACAGGCTCTATAGCAGTAAGGCTAATAGCCATCTTGTTGAAAAATGGATGGTCGAACAACTGCTACCAAACATTCTAACAAATTTAATCATTGTTATGGATAGCGACCCTTATCATTCACGGTTACTAGTCAACACTTTCAACAACAATACTAAGAAAGAGGATATAGGAAAGAATTATTGGATATAATAAAGTCAATGAATATAAAAAAAGAGTAGAGTCCATAAATTATTTAAAAATCAAAACAATGTTGTTCTCCGTTTGCCGCCTTACTATTGTATTTTCAATTCTATAGAAATGATCTGAGGAATTATGGAAAAACTACTAAATAAAATTAATCAATCACCGAATCTAAGTCGAGAAATTCTACAAAATTCTACAGAAGTGCTAAATGAACTAATAAATGGTACACCCTTTGTATTCCATGCAAAATTTTTAATCCAAAAGGACTTCCTAAAGTAGCGTAACAGAGCGCTTTCGGCCTAAGTCATCATCAGTGTTACTTGTCAATGGAAAAAAGGAACATACCCATGAAGATAAACAAACAACACCAATGGATAATGATCACATCAAAATTTCATAAATTGTACGTTACATTTTAAGAAAAGAGTTCACATAATTTAATTTAAAAACAAAAACAAGGTATGAACCACGTTTTTGGGTGAAACGGCAAATGTGTCCCTGTTGACAGTCCTAACTGTAAAATCAGAAAAAATGCTTATCAAAGTGAGAGATGAAATACAGTAATATACGAGTAATAATAAAAGGATAAATATTACCTTAATGTCCACAATAAGCTACTATGTACAATATATTCATCAATTGACGAGCAACGTTCAACCATTGAGCAGTTTATCTTCCAACACAGCGAAAGTCACTTAAAGCACTTACTAAGTCTCTCCTTAGCTTCTATCTACAATGTACCTCAACTTCTTGCAAATAAGAATGACTCAAGTTGGAGTGAATTGAGAATATGCAGTAATATGCACAAATAACCTCGGTTGGTAGCGCAAGAGTTTATTTTACCTTGCAGAGTAATTTGCACTGGAAAACGTCACACTGTATGAGTGTGTAAGAGAAAACTTCAATTTAAGAAGAGAGCATGACAGGGATTCTTTTGAGAAATGCGGTTTTAATACACGCAACAAAATTGATTCTAAAACACGCTACGCAGGGATCGCATAGGCTAAACTCCGAGAAGTGGAAATAGGAAACTTTATATTATAATAAAGAATATTGGCCGAGTGCCAAAAACGCCGTTTACCTTTCCGCTTTTGAGAGAGTGACTGTAAACGAGTGAGTTTACTTACATCTTACATGGCCGAGTGCCACAGGGAACGCTTACTATAGCGTCTTACTTGTGAGAGAATCAGGGAACAACTTCCATGGCCGAGTGCCACGAGGAGCGCGGACTATCCCGACTTACTTTGGAGAGAGTCGGAAAACAAGTCCATAGATAAAACACTAAAAAATAACAAGTCTTTTCAAAAAGGTAAGGACGCGTTCTTTCTCCCTTGGCATGTGAACTTACCCACACTACTGAAATATCACTTCCGTAAAGGGCAAATAACGTAAATATAGAGAATTTGTACAAAAACTTAACATAACATTGTCTAAATTAAAATTATGAATTCTAAGACAAACCTGGTCGAAATCTGCTGACTAGGTTTTATAAAATTCGATTATTATAGATCGGAACTTTAGAGACCCCTAAAATTATAGATCGGAATTTTAGGTTGGGTTAGGTGGTTATCTTGTGATTGATCCGATGCGTTTCTGCTTGTAGCTGTCCCTAGCTTGTGTTTCGAAATACGTGGAATGTATTGTTCAAAGCCGTTCTGCTTTTAGCTATCTAGCTAAACTGATACAGTGGATAAACGTTGTGACAAGAGATGGCGCTAAGGGTGCCGCCGAGTTTTTAAGCGGCATTCTTGGAATGCGATACACAGTGGCGTGGAATATAATATAATACAAATTAAATCGCTAGATTTGGAAACATGTTCAAATGGTTTTTGAACAACCGGTTTGCTGGAAGTTGAGGAACACCCAAAAAGTGTTTCTAGATACATTGCCCAACAAAATGAAGTCAGCGGTCAACAGTACGCATATATGGAGTAGGGCAATTGAGAAGTACGGATAATCTCGAGCGAGTGCGTTGGATATTTCCAAGGCATTCGACAGAGTCTGGCATGACGGATTGCTCAACAAACCACCGCCCTTCGGACCGCCAGCCTCCCTCTGCAGCTGGCTTGCCAGTTTCCTTAAGAACCGATCTCTGTACGGTGCGGTTGATGGACACATCTCGGACATATTCACCATTAACGCGGGCATGCCTCAGGGCGCAATACTTTCACCAACTCTATTCCTCATCTATATTAATGACCTGCTGACCGAAACCAATAATCCTGTTTACAGTTTTTCAGGTGACAGTACCCTTGTATCCCAATTTAGATCGGAAAAACCTTTATCAGCGACTGAGACATATCACCACAGACAGGAACAGATTACAGCAATTAATCAAGATCTGGAGAAGGGGCGAACTTGGGGCGACAGAAATTTGGTCCAGTTCAATGCAGCAAAATCCCAAGCGGCCACGTTTACCAAGAAAATCAATACGACGGGTTCTGACATCATTATGGCAGGATCGACAATTCCTTTATCCTAAATTTTCAATCGAACATGTGTATTGGAGTAAAAGTAACGCACATTGGATGTTTGAATCTCACACACAGATTCCAGAAAAATTAAGTGAATTGGCTGGAATAATTAATGATAGAGTGATAGGACCATTTTTCTTCGAAGAAAACCTAACTGGGGATAGGCACTTACAATTTCTTGAATTCGAGTTGATTTCTGGCTTATGTCAAATGTTTCTGATGTAATTGAACCTAATTTACCTAACGGCAACCTCTGGTTTTAGCAAGACGGTGCACCGTCGCATTTCGCTCCACACGTTAGGAAATTTTTAGAAACTATTTATCCACAGCAGAGAAGGTTTGATAGAACGGCCTGCCAGGTCGCCGGATCAGACACCACTTGAGTTCTTTTTATGGGGATATTTGAAGCAACAGGTCAAGATTGATTATTTAGAGGATAGAATTTGATAAGTAGAAGAACTTTTTCAGATATCATCAATAATATGCTAAATGAATTTATAAACAGACTTGGCTACTATTAAGAAGTTAATGAAATACAGTTCGAGCATTTAATTAAATAATTAAACTATTTCATTTTAAATGTAATACATGTTTTTCAACCTTAAACTTAATTTATTTCGAAATCAGTGCAGTATAGCTTGTAACAATCTGATTTGACCAGTGTAAAATATTTTTTTAAAAGTTCGTTTTATATATATATTTTTTTTATGGCAGTGGCACACAGACTAAAGGGAGATCCTATGGCGCTCGACGAGCGGTGTGTGTGCGAAGATGTTGATTGACACGGTTCTTATGCTGCATTTAGCAAAAAAAGATGCTGTTTTTTTGCGGTAAAAATTATTGAAAAGTGGTCAATACTCTTCGGTTAATTAATTCTAAATTTATTGATTCGATTTGCTGTCAATAAGCTTAAAGTTGCCGCATTTATTAATGTAAATTAATTTTATTCTAATATAGGTTAATGATATATTTGTATTAGCTTTTATAATACTGTTGTGGCCTTGAGTAGCTGTTTTGATCATCCCTTTCTCTTATCAGGCACTTTGTGACTATATTTATTTTAGTTGATAAGCAAACCACAGATCGCTTAGGTTTGATCAAATCACTAAAATAGGATATTATGTTATTAGTATAACTTTGCTTAATTTATATTACATTACCGTAGAACGGCCAGCAAGCCGTTCTATATTTTTAAGAATTGTGTTAATAAAACCTGCTTTTAAGCTTCATTAGATCCGTCAATTCATATTTTATTTTCGGTTTAAATATTTCATAACTTTTGAGAACTTCTGATAAAACTTTTTGGGACCTCTGGCTCGGGCTGGTTTCAGATATTTATATTTATCTTTCCACGCGTCCTGCACTAGTAATATTCGGTTGGTACTGTTGGCAGCACTGGATAGTAGGAATGGGCTATTTCCCATAATTGCTGCTGTCGATTTAGATTTTTAAAAGTTTATCGTTTTGTTGGGGAATATTCTCTAATATTTCTTGAACAATTTAATTTCAGCTCATTAATTGTGGCTCCCGCCGTCGTTTTACTACCGTAATAAACGAGAATTAAGTAGTTTATTATCTTAGAATTATTCCTTGTATCAGCTCCTTGTTTCAGCTCCTCCCTTCTTGCTGATCTGACGTAGTTCTCTAATCTCGTGGAAGGAGAAAGGCAAATTGACTGAACCGATGATGATTTTGTTCTTCTAGAAATACCTTTCGGGGAAAAGAGAAGCTTTTTGCTTTAAGTGCAGTAATAATGACTCAGCTTTTAGTATTGATTTTTATACTACTCTTCTTGGGGGATATTGTGTTGGGCCTAGTTTGTGTTTTCACAAGACCGATTAATCGGGATCTAAATACTGCACTAGGTAACTTTTTTTTCTGGAATTAATTTTTTTTATTGCTTGTGAAGCTCGTGGACGCCATGATGCTAAAGGCTATTTTCTCTTATTTCTAGAGGCTTTTCGAGCTCATTTACAAGACCGAGAGCGTCGAATCTCCAGCAACCCTCACACACGAGCTACAGTTATTTTGTTTAATTTAACGATTTAATTGCTTTATCTGTGTTAACCCTTTTTTTTGTACATTGTCCACCATTTGCATTGCATCCCATGTGTTGTCTTATCTATTCCATTTTATCATATCTGAATTTTTATTTTAATGTGACTTTAGTTTTGATCATATGGGGAAGTTTATATTTTCTTTTAGGGGTGATTCACGCCTATCTCCTTTTTTTATATTCAAGTTGTTTGTACCTTCTGTATTTCTTTTATTTGCTGATGGTCATTTAAAGTTCATTGATAATTTTTAGGGGGATTTGTTTTATAAAGAAAATATATTTATGCAAGAGGGGCTGTAGTTTTTTTCATTGAAGTAAGGGACCTTTGTCTAATGCGTACTGGGTTATTACAGGGTTCTATTACCTGGCTACAAGTCCTATCTCCGGGCCAGTCTTATCTCCGGGTCAATCCTAGGCCAATCCTATCTCCGGGCTACACCACTGCTAATTTTATCACCGAGTCCTCTGCTAGTTCTACCCTCGGGGCCAGTGCCATAGCAGTACCTACAGCTGCCCAGCGCCTTCACCAGAGGTACTTCTTAACTCCACTACTGAGTGTGACGAATCGGATCTACCGGGGTATCGTACAGAAGCATTTATCTTTATTATTATCTCTTGTTTTTGTGATTAATTATAATGAATTTTGCACTATAGATTGTGCCTTAAAAGAGCAAAGTTTCATTATTCATTCATTTTTCTAACCGATTGATATAATCGCTCTTATTCTTTTAATATAAATCAAGCATTGACAGTCGAGCTTTAAGATAGTTTTCAATAATTTTATTCTTTTTTATCCATTTATCGGATCAATTGATTTAATTATTCTGGCCATTTATCACTACCTACTATTATTGCTACATTTATAATTGGTGCAGCTACTAGCGTACGCATACATATATGTAATTAGCTTGGGTAAAATCAAAGTGACCACTTCGGATTGTAGTGTTTAGAGCATTTAGTTGTAAGGCATACAGTACCGAGTGTTAACAACAGAATTGGTCTCCGTACAATCACCATATTGTACCACTCTTATTAATTACTTTAATAATCATTTGACATGCCTTTGCGTTTAAATAGCCAAAAGTTTTACTGTAGTATTGTTGCTGTGTTTAAAAAGAAAGACTTAGTAGCAAATAGATTGTTCCTTAAATTATAGATTGTGTTTTCTTGTTAAGATTGAGTTCCTTTTTTTGATAAGTGTGCCTAGCGACCCCGTACAACACCAGCGGGGCTTTTTCAGTGTAGTTGGGAAAAACTGGTGGCGCTCTACGACTCCACTACCGGAGCCGGGCATTGTAACACGACTCTCCGGTGCTAGGTTTGTCCTTTTAAATAAAATCTTTACTTGCTAACTCTAATAGGAAAAACGTGTTGCCAGCTATAGGTTAATGTATATCAGATATAAAAATTAGGGTATTCCATAAAAAAATGTATTAGTAAGTAACTAAGTATAATTTTTAGGTGTCAAAAAAGTACGTTTGGAACTAAAAATTGACGGGTCCGAGCTTTTTTTTCGGAAACTCTTTTTTTGAATTTTTGTCGATTTTATGCAATACATTTGCCGTTCACTGTATGTAACAACTCACGCGTTCGATACCAAAATTTTATTCAACAACTGCATTTAAACATTTCTAAAAAATATCAAATTTTGACAAAATTAGCAATGCTGATTTTATGAGTATCAAAGACATACTTACCAGCTGCTATGGAATTTAGATTTCGGTTATGTAAATAACCGTGTATATATGATTTCTGAAATAATATACCTCGCTTATTCGATTCTTAACAGCAATAATTATTATAAATAAACATGCATATTTAATCCATTATAGTTGGTGGCCCAACCATCAATCATTAGGCACATAATACCTACATAACTTTAAATTCCATGCATGCTCCTATTAGATTTTCATTTCGGAATTCATAAATCGTTCGCAGATCAGAGGGTGTGCCAAAAACACGAAACCAGATACTAAAACCAGATTTTATGAATTTGTAATTAGCATTTCAAAGCGTATTCTCAAACGAAAAAGTTAAATAAGACGTAATATAAATGAGAAATTATTACGATTTGGCACGCCCATCGACTACTGAATGGGTTATTTGGGGATTTCTAAATATACCAGGCAGTCGATTAAATATAGGCAATATAGTAGATGGATTGAAGCATGCATGTCGTTTAAATTTTATTTCTTATTTTTAGAAGCAATAAAGCAGTTGCGATATTTATTGTTTCTAATTATAAGTAGGAATCGAACAGATATAATATTTATTTTTCTCCGGCCATTTCAAAAAGTGGGTCATTAGATTATTCTTATACAGCTAGAAATAGTCAAAGTACAGAGTGTGTATAATTTTCCAAAATACGGAATACCTATAAAAGGTTTCAAGATATTTTATGTTGTTTAAAAACGTGAAATTAAAATTGAAGCCATAAATCATTTATAAAATACAAGTAAATTTATTATACGCAATTTGTGTCAAGTCGTTTTCAAAAATCATTTTTTAAACGTGATTTATGAGGACAGATTTAAAATATTTCTAATGTTTTAAATAAGTAATTTTAAGATTATTATTTTATTGAGTTACATCATTAAAGGATTTTGCATCATCGAAATTACAGCTGAAATTTCGATTTTGATTTGAAGGTATTGTAATTGACCACATTATATATCAATTCTTGTATTTCCTTCTGTTTTTATTAGCAAATAATTCGGTTTCCATCCTTCTAAATTTACAGAGGTTAATCCTATCATATGTAACGTTTTTCTCATTGAACCCTTCAAAAATTGGTAACAATGCTGAAGTTGCCTTGAACTAGGTTTATTGCATGTTCAATATTTAGGTTGCTTTGTAGCTCTCATAATACAGAAATTGTCAATTGTTAGTCAACTCACACATTCGGTACTTTCGTATGGTTATCCTAATCTCAACGGCTTCGACGAACGGGATTATTTATATTAAGTTACCATTGCGCGTACCCAAAGAAGTGTAAAGGTAAAGTTAGTCGCTATTTAGATATAGTGTTCATTATAGGCTTTGTTTTTGATTCCGCGATTTACAAATAGAAATAAGTGATACGGGGTTGTGCAATTCGTTTTTCATGGTCGTGGTAAAAAATAAAACGAAAGTAACAGTGTCGGAAAACTTAAAGGTCGCAAGATGGAAGTGTCAATTTACTGCTTTGTTAAAGGTAGACGGACTTTGGAACTGTATGAGTGAACAGTGGGACTTATACACTGTGGGCCAAATTAAGTTGAAACATAATTTGACCCTTAATAACTTTTTTGTTTGCTTATGGATTTTGATGATGTTTGGATATGATATTAGTCAATATGTTCTGGCTATCACTTTAAAATTAAGCTGGCGAATTTCGGCCAGGATCGGACTTACGACGTTTTTATAAAATTAGGTCATTTAAGCTCGTTGCACAAAAGCCCAAACGAACTGCGCTACTTGCAGACCAACTGATATATTTTTAAGAAGGACATTTATAGAAAAAGATGTCCTGAAAATATCAATATTTTAGAACCAAAACCTAAGAAACAATGTTTTTTTTTGTATGATGGTGCTTGTCAATACGCGCCCCTTTAAATTTCCCAGTAAAATTTTCGTATTATCACCTAATAAATACCAGCATTATCAGCTTGTCAAAATTGCTTAAATTTTGAATTATTCTATTTTAAAACAAATTACAGTCATTATTATAAACTTAAATAGCATTAGGAAATATCGAACAATAGAATACAATACAAAACAATTGGTAACTTAAATAACAAGGTAAAATATTTGATAGGAATTGATTATGGATGAAACCTCCTTCATTATCCAATACATCTTGTAGGCGTCTTCTCCTGATTAATAGAATTATTTATAAAACGCTGATTAAACTGATCCCAGTAATAAATAATTATATTTTTCAACTCGTCTCGTCGTTATGTTGTAATTGGCATACACCATGGATTACAGGATTCCCCATATGCTGTAGTCAACTATATTCAGATCAGGGCTGTTGGGCGGCCACAAATCCAGATCGATAAAATCCGGGCAATTTTCTTGGAGATATCTCATTGTGCTGCGAGAAGTATGTGAGGGAGCAACGTCTTGTTCAAATTATAATAACAAATTTTCAACATTTTTATCAATAAAGATAATACTGTTTTTTTCTGACTCAGAAACGGCTAAAAACACCATGACTGATTCTGCAAAATGTGCCCTTAGAATCAAAAGCTCATCCTGCAGAATATTTCGCTTTTTGTGGCATTTGAGTATATCCTGTTATTTTGGGTGCTTTTTCGATGGCATAAAAAAATCTTTTTCACCAGAAAACCAAATTTTTGCGAGATGTTCCCCGCTGCCAAATCTTCTTAGAAGCCGTTGGCATCTTGAGTCTTTTTCTTTTATTTTCAGCGGTAAATTTTTGGCAATACACTTTTTTTATATTTTTAGGTTGATATCACTTTTTAATATTCTTCGCACTGTTCTTTTTATTCTTGAACTTATTACATCTGGTGGATTAACGTCTTCGATAATTTGATGAACTCTTAAAATATTTTCTTGACAACGTCCACTTCTTTTCCTACCACGACCCCCTTTAATTTGCGATAATGTTTTAAAAAATAGAAGACAACTTCCAGTTTTTTTCTGGAAACATTTTGAGTAATTTTCGTGCACCCATATTCTTTTCCATTAATCCTTTAATCAAAATTTTATCTTCCAAAAATAGAACCATGTCTATAAAAAAATCATATAAAAAAAACCATCGTTTCATAGATTTTGGTTCTAAAATTTTGATATTTTCAGGGAATCGTTTCCCATAAACGCCCTTCTTAAAAAATGTGTCAGTTGGTCTGTAAGTAGCGCAGTTCGTTTATGCAACGAACTTTAATGCACCAATTTCATAAAAACGTCGTGTCCTGGCCAAAATTTGCCTGCTCAATTTTAAAGTAATTGCCAGAACATATTGACTAATATCATATCCAAAAATCATTAAAATCCATAAACAAACAAAAACGTTATTAAGGACCAAAGTCTGTTGCAACTTAATTTAGCCCGCAGTGACCACCGAACATTAACTATACGATAAGAAGGTTCACTCTCCGCAGTCTCCGCGGCGGCACGTCAATGGTGTGCCTCCTTCTACGCACGATAGCGAGCAGAATATTGGCAGGCGACCTTTGACATGGCGCACACTGGTCGAATTTCTAGCAAAACTGGCCATAATAAGGTTTACCAGAAATAAGACATAAAAGTTATTAGGTATTATACGTTTAAAATATCGTGTTTTAGATAGATGCTATATTGTCGAATTTTTGCATCATCTATATTTATATATAGGGTGTATCAATTATCAATAACCATAAAAAACCGATTTAAAAAATGTCTTTGAAAATTAAAGGCTCTTTCGTTGTAAAAAAAGGGTTTTAAATTTTTAATTTGATTTTCTTGCAACGGTTAATTCAGGAGTATCACGAGCAAAATTAATGTTAATTGGACGACAGAAATACGTTGATGAGGGCCTGCAATTGTGCCGTACAAGTATTTCAGAGTTATCGCAATTTTTTTAAATTAATCTATAATCCTTTGATTATACGAGGCGGTCATCTTGTAAAGAAAGAACCAGCGAATCCAATGAGCATACACCCAGATTTTTAGGATAAACCGTTCAGAAATTGCGCGGCTTCAAAGTTGGAGGATTTTGTTTTCTTTCAAAAATCTCAATTTTTGATCTCGTGGGACAATGTCCGACCTACAGGCCTATTTTGCGATGTACCTGGACTTCCTTGAGCGCTCGGTGCGGGCAGCGAGAGGCGACAGAAGATGACAAACGTGAGCTGTGCTGCAGCGCAGCGCCCTTAGCCGGAGCGCCAGGAGGGTTCAGGGTAGGCAAACCAGCCAAGCATTGGCAGGTTGTTGGATAACTTGCCTACCCGGGGGCTTATTTGTATCGAGCGTACGAAATCCCGAATTTTTATAGCGCGGCTGTAATATAAATGTGCAGGTTTTTCATATTTTGGGTTAGTTTGAGTTAGGTTTGGTTGGTTGCGCCCCCGTAGCGAGCGGAGGGCCATGCATGACGTGTTCAAATATTTGGAGAAACGTAACGGGGGGTATTCTAACTAACAATTACATAACATTTATATTAGAGTCACGCTATAAAAAGCGGTTTACTGGATGCTTGATACAAAAATGCTACCCGGGGGCTTTGGCTGCTGGCGTCCGGCGCTGTGCCGGACACCTTCAACCTCATTTACCCAACCGTCTATCCCGTCCAATCTCCTCTCACTGGTCGACCAGTATAATGAGCCCTCTTTAAATAATGCCCTCACCAAGGCCCCCAGACCATCCGAAACTTTGTCAAAGAAAAGATTACAGTACATATTACTTTATTAGTGTACATATTACACTATATATTTGTATTCGGAAATATGGTGAGATCATAACAAAAATGTTATTATATTACGAATTTGTAATTATGATTTCATAAATATATCAATATTTTACATTTTAAATCACCAGCGCTCTGCAATAAGCAGAAAAATGACAGTCTTTTAAATATTAGTTATTACAAACCTTGAGTATTGTTATCAATAACTAATTAAAAACGTTAATAGATCTTTGAAACGGCCAGTTGAATACAAACATTATAAAAATATTTATTTGGTGAAAATAATAATGCTAATAAAAAACCATAACGTAAGTTTGACAGGGTGCTGCAAACAATTCAAAGGATATCAATTGTTTTTTCCAAAGCCAACTAGAATACTAGAGTGTTATAAATAATTTCGTCATAAATTTGATTAAAAATACCGCAAACGAAAATATCGTTTCTGGCCAGCTTTTATTGAAATTCGACCTGTGTGCGGCGAGAGTCCGCCAACCGTTACCAAGCAATTAAGCAAAAAACGATTCCTTTGTAGCGCTCGCTGAACACTCACATCAAAGCTGCCGCGGTTGAGTGGTTCCTATTATCGTATAGTTAATGTTCGATGAAGAAATGAAAAATCTACAAGCAGAGTTACTAGACTAAAAAATCAAGGACTCATTGAGAGGGTATTCGCCACAGGATATATCAAACCTCCAACTGGAAAAACGAAGATATGGGTGCAACACTAGTGGTAGCGCTTCGTGAATCTGTCCTGGAGATACTACATGCCATTCCCATCAGCCAACAAGGGAAATATGACATACTTGTAGCTGCCCTGGAGAGATGATTTGGAGACCAACACAGAAGACAACTGTATCAGGCACAAGTAAAGTCCCGACATCAGAACGAAAGGTACAACAAGCGAGTAGAGGCTGCAGAATAGAACGCAAATGGAATTAGAAGATAGTATAACGAAGGATGTAGAAAGCAAACAGCTAGTATGGCGTGGTTATGTACATACAACGAATGGGCGACAGCATCGAGTGAAAAGAGGAAGGCCTGAGAAGAACTGGAAAGAAGGCAAAGGCAAACTTCAAAATGGACAATACGAAGATTGAAAACAAGGGACTATTGAAATCGGACAACGTCGTCGAATGTTGTAGATCGACTATAGTTAGGAATTCGAATCCGTGTTGGATTTGCTCATAGTCCTTTGAATCACATAGCAAATTCGGTTATCGGTGCACTAAAAACGTTGGCCAAATGTAGAGCTTATGACTTCACTAAAGTACATTGTTGTGTTCTCTGGTGGAGTCTTCTGAGGTTTTTGCACACATCTACTTTTGGTTGTTTAAAACTATTTATTCATTTTAAAATAAATATATACAAAAATATATTTAGAGGATAGTTGAGTTAGCACTAGGTGGTAAGTGTCTCGTTCAAGAAATTGCCTTATATACGGGTGTCTTGTGGAGTTGACTAACGCAGTAGCGTATCGGATGGTTAAAGAATAAAATTATGTAAGCTCTACGGTGACAACTAAGGGCCAAAATGGGAACTTGCTACGCCACTGGTCACTGTACAGGTTTTAAGATACTGTCTTCCCAGCATTCGTCATCGGGTTTAGAACCCTCTTCTGATAAACACAAATTATCTTCATGACATTACAGTAAATGTAGAGACAACTAAAAATGATGAATGAAGAGTGAAGGCTGTGTGCATGTACGAAATGTACTAAATGAAAAAACCTTTGTATTCCATGCAAAAATTTTAATCCAAAAAGGACGTCTAATCAGCGTAACAGAGCGCTTTCGGCCTTAGCCAGCAATTTTGCTTTGTTTAACCCATAAAAATGTTACAGCCTATGCTGGTTTCCACTAATGGGTGGTTCTTTTACTCACTTTGCAGGTAACACTGATGATGGCTAAGGCCGAAAGCGCTCTGTTACGCTGATTAGACGTCCTTTTTGGATTAAAATTTTTGCATGGAATACAAAGGTTTTTTCATTTAGAACTAAAAATGAGTCTGCCAGGGAAGATTCCATTAGTGCAATATAATTAAGGATAATGCTATCCTAAAATAAATGAGTAAAATAGGTTCTTAATACTAAGAATGAGTTTACATGTTAAGACTACAAATAAAATGATGAGCAAAATACAGTAATAATCGAGGTATGGTATGGTATGGGGGATAGAGGGAGGGGCAGAGTTGCCCTTCAACACGTCGATCACAATAATTGATCTTTTATGTATACTCTTCTATTTTACACGAAAATTCCTATCTCCTTCGAGAACCTCACAATATTTCTAGGGTGCCACAGGCATTTTCGAGATGCCTCAACCTTCGGCGAGTCGGTGCCTGAGATTCGCAGAGGAAGTGCTCTGACGTTTCAGCCATAGTTTGACAGAATCTGCATTGTACGTCAGTAGTTTTTCCCCATTTTCTTGAGGTGGTACCTCCAGGGGCCATGTCCAGTGAGAAGGTCTACGACCAGTTTTATCTAATTTTTTTGTAGCTTGAGAAGCTTTTTGTGTAGTTAGGCGAGTGAGAGATGAGTCTTTTGGCCTGTTTCTACCCAGGTGCACTGGCCCAATATGTCTCTTTCTATCTTTTTTCCCAATTTCTCATTACGTGTCCTCTAGTGATGCCACAGAATGGTTCAGGCACGCAAAAAGCAGTTTGTGTACCATTCCGTGCGAGCTGGCCGGCGGCTTCGTTGCCTTCCACACTCTCGTGCCCTGGTACCCACATTAGGGTAAGTCTGTTTCTGTTTGCCAGTTGATCTGCAGTCATCCGACAATCCCACACTAGCCGGGAGTTGATTCTGCTAGATGCTAGTGCTTTTAAGGCTGCTTGACTATCTGATAGGATATAGACCTTTGTATCTCTTAGGCCTTTTTTGGCACATTCAGAGATGGCTATATTGATAGCATTAAGTTATGCTTGAAAGGTTGTGGGAGCGTTTCCTAAAGGTGCAGATATTCAAAAACCTAGATCCGTAAACTCCGGCTCCCACTCCTTCTTTCATCTTTGATCCATCTGTGTACCAGTCAAGTGATCCCCTCTCTAGTTGTTTTAGTCTTTCCCCTGTAGTATTGCAGTCTTCAAGCCTGCTTCAGTCAGTCTTACCAGTAGGTCGTCAACAACCAGAGACCAAAGCATGGGCGATAGGACCCGTCCTTGAGGACATCCCTTTATTACTTTGGCTGTGACGGCTGTTTCTCCAATGGTCGCGGTGCCTTTATGGCTGGTTAGCATGGATTTTATCCATTTTGTAGTGGTTGGTTCCACTCCTCTGCGGGTTGTGGCGCGCTGAATGGATTCATGTGAGGTGTTGTCAAATGCACCCTCTATGTCTAGAAATGCACAAAGCGCCACTTCTATTTCAGCCAGTGCCTTCTCTATATCGCGGACGAGATTTACTGGTAGATGTTGATGGTTGGTATGCGAATGGTTTTGCATGCAGTGGAGCATTAGAAAGGAACTTGCTCCTGACGGGCCTATCGATAATCTTTTCCATCATTTTAACAAGGAAGGAGGTTAAGCTAATGGGGCGGTAAGACTTTGGTATACAACAACATATAATTTTATGAGAGTTTTATTGTTCTCTAGTCAGACCAATTTTCGAGTATGGACACCATATTATAATATACACAAGCTAGTCTCCCATTGAGTTTTCCACACCTTTCTGTCATTTAGATGATGGTTTGTTTAGTATTCCGAAAAATAAAATTCGTATATAGATGTTATATTGACTCAGTAGAACGGACCAACCCATATAGAGTACGGAACGAAACCCTAATAATATAGTTAAAAACTCTTTTAGCATTTGTCACCTCCTACTATGTTTAACGAAGTTTTCTCTCAGAAATAGCTTGCTTTTGTTGTTGTGGCAAACAATGCGTGAGCTAGCAGCCGATGATAATTGATATTTGCGTCAATGACTCCACAACAGTCACAAATGTACGCGATTTTTACTCAATACAACGTCATCCGGCGATATTAAATTAGACTCGTGTTAAACCCAGGTGTTAATAGTTGGAGTAGTTTCAAGTAAACAGTAAAAAATTGCATGCATTAATCATATTCTCCTACATTTATTTATACAAGATGACAAGATGATTTAAACAGTTTCAGTATTTATTTTGGTAGATCCAATCCGTTACGGTTAGTAAATATTTTCGGACTGTTCGCAGAAAACTACTGCACTTATCTTAATATCGAATGCGTTTTGAATAATTTTCGATGTACAATGCAAACACTAACTTTGAAATTATGTCCGTATCAAATATTATAAGGTCAATACTATAAAGTCACAAACAAATTAACGTTCTGCACGTAATTGGATTCAGATAGGTTAACGTGAGTGCACTTACACTAAATCACATTAAGAGCATGCAATAAATTTTTGTAGACAACAGAAGTATGTTACAATGTTACTACTTCAATATGTTTCAATAACCCAGATATGTCCACTGTACTATAGCTAGAACAGATCCTGCCTACAATGCATGCGCATAAGTGTCCCTGATTGTTTGCTAGGTCTTTAGGTACCAGTGGTTGTTACGTTATGCACAGAAACACTAGCCAAACGTTCCACCTTAATCACCAAGGTGTTTCGTTGATAGTAGGTGCTGGTCAATGTAAGCTCGTAAGGGATATTATCGAAATGCTCACCAAAATATAGGGTCGGTCAAGTTTGCCCCCCCCCCCCCCCCCCATTAAACAATTTTCAAAAATAAATGAAGCATAATTTTGCACACATTTTGCACAATTTTGAACACCGCAAATTAAATTTTGCACATCCACGCAAGGAAAACTAGAGCTGTTTTTTATTCGGGGGCAAACTTGACCGTTCGTTACAAAATTGAAAAATTTTGATGCCACTTAATTCGGCAAATTTTGCACACTTATTTTCAAATTTTGCACACTTTTCTGGGGAAAGTTTTAAGGTGTTAAAAATTTTTCTCCCCCCCCCCCCCCCGTTTGGCAAAATGTTTAAAATTTTGGATGCTGGCAGGTTCAACTAATTTTGCACAATTTTGCACACTTTTCTGGGAAAAGTTCTGAGGTATTAAATATTCGCATTTTCCCCCCCGTTTGTCAAAAAGTTGAAATTTTTAAACCTGCTAGGTCAACTCATTTTGCAAAATTTTGCACACCTATTTTCAAATTTTGTACCCTTTTTTGGGGAAAGTTATGAGGTGTTATAAATTTACATTTTCCCCCCGTTTGTCAAAATATTGACAAATTTTGATGCTAATTTTGCACAATTTTGCACACCTATTTTCAAATTTTGCACCCTTTTCTGGGGAAAGTTCTAAGGTGTTAAAAATTTGCATTCCCCCCCCCCCCCCCGTTTGTCAAAGTTTAAAAATTTTGATGCTGCTAGGTTCAATTAATTTTGCACAAAATTGCACACTAATTTTCTTCATTCTCCATAATCCCCTTATTTTGATTTGCGATCCGTTACAATTTGTTTTTCGTGCTTTGTTATTATATCACAGACGCACCCTTAAACTTTTTGACAGCCTTGCCACAAAATGGCCGCTTCCTAAAATCATGATGCAGATGACCAAAATAACAAGGCACGAAAAATAAATTTTAACGGACCGTAAAACAAAATAACGGAAATGTGGAGAATCATATAAAGAACGATTGAAAAAAGTTGTAGTAAATTTGGATTAAGTTTTTTTTTCTTGTTCCGTACCGTGATTGGTCACTGTTTGGAAGCCAGTTTCTTGACTTCCAAACAGTGACCAATCACGGTACGGAATTTTCCATGTGAAATTTGGCAACGTGGATTCAAAATGCCCCCTTAAAGTTGGAAAATCGTTGAGTCGCTTTTAAAAACTCTTAGTTGTATTTCTCCTACATTTCTGTGCATGTAAATAATTTGTTATACACTGTGCATTACCATTTGTTTTAATTAAAAATTTATATGTATTATTTTTTTACTTCATCGTTATTATAATTTTGTTGTATTGTGTTTACAATAATACATTTTTAAAATAAATAATTTATAATATATTTGTACATAATTTTTGTTTTTGTGCAAAACTACCTAAGCGAATAGCATCAAAATTTTTGAATTATTTGTCAAACGGGGGAAAAATGCAAATTCTTAACACCTCATAATTTCCCCCAGAAAAGTGTGCAAAATTTGAAAATTAGTGTGCAAAATTGAGCAAAATTAGTTGAACCTAGCAGCATAAAAATGTTGCAAATGCAAATCTTTAACACCTCACAACTTTCCCTAGAAAAGTGTACAAAAATTGACAATAGGTGTGCAAAACTGTGCAAAATTAGTTGACCTAGCAGCTTTAAAAGATTTCAACTTTTTGACAAACGGGAAGGAAAATGCAAATTTTTAACACCTCATAACTTTCATCAGAAAAGTGTGCAAAATTTGAAAATAGGTGTGCAAAATTAGTTGAACCTAGCAGATTTAGAAGATTTCAACTTTCTGACAAACGGGGGGGAAATGCAAATATTTAATACCTCATAACTTTCCCCAGAAAAGTGTGCAAAATTTAATAATTGGTGTGCAAAATTAGTTGAACCTACCAGCATCAAAATTTTAAAACTTTTTGACAAACGGGGGGAAATCTTTAACACCTCATAACTTTCCCTAGAAAAGTGTACACAAATTGACAATAGGTGTGCAAAATTAGTAGAACCTAGCAGCATCAAAATTTTTCCACATTTTGACAAACGGTGGGGAAAATTCAAGTTTTTAACACCTCATAACTTTACCAAGAAAAGTGTGCAAAATTTGAAAATAGGTGTGCAAATTTGTGCAAAATTTGCGGAATCGAGTGGCATCAAAATTTTTCAATTTTGTAACAGACGGGGGGGAACGGTCAAGTTTGCCCCCCGTATAAAAAACAGCTCTAGTTTTCCTTGTGTGGGTGTGCAAAATTTTATTTGCGATGTGCAAAATTGTGCAAAATGTGTGCAATATTATGCTTCATTTATTTTTGAAATTTGTTTGATAAGGGGGGCAAACTTTACCGACCCCAAAATATCGATCATCGAGCAGATCAAGAGGCCTACACTCAGGCCTACAGAGCGATAGTGTGATACCAGGTGAGGTCTTCATGGAAAGCTGAACGTATCCAGTCGACAGAGCGATAGTGGGATACGAGGTGGGGTCATGAAAGCGGCAATATCACAGCTCATCATACAAAACATGGGTGACGAACCGGTAATATGGACAAACGGGCACCTGATCACCGGAGTGAGGAATGCGACGTTGTTAAGGAAGTAGAAAAGTTGTCGGTGAGTCTCGAAAAAAATAAAGTTAAAAATGTAAAGTTAAGTGATGTTGATATGTGTGGTACTTTAGATAATATAAGCAAAAATATGCGTATGCACATTTTAAATAAGTGGTCTAGTTGTTTTGCCAAAAACACTAGGGATCTTGGCACTGTTAAAGAAGGAAACACGAAAATATATTTTGGTAGCTGGTGCTAAACCAATGTGTTATGGTCCATATAAAATATCATTTAAGAAGAGAGAAATTGCGAGAGAAAAAGTAACGGACCGTTTGGAGGTCGGTATTATTAGAGAATCAGAGTCTGATTTTGTGAGCCCAGTAGTGCTGGTTAAAAAGAAAAATGGTGATTTTAGACTTTGTGTAGATTATAGATGCTTGAACAATCTGTGTTAAACAGACCTTCCATTCATAAAACAGATTTTGTTACGCACGATGGGCATTGGGAAGATCTGAAAATGCCGTTTGGTTTAGTTACGTCATCTGCAGTTTTTCAAAGAGTAATTAATAAAATAATAGGTAATTTGCGGTGTGAGCATGTGCTTGTCTATATGGACGATTTTTTTTTTATATAGCAGTGGCACACACACTAAAGGCAGATCCTATGGCACTCGACGAGCGGTGTGTGTGCGAAGATATTGATGAGTTGAGTGAGTTCCACAGTGACGCAGTGCGCCGAACAAAAGAGTCCTTGTGAGCGACGTTTTAGATGTTTCCAGTTGCACCACGAACAAATGCGTTCTTGTCGTCTGTCGTGACTGTCAGACAGGCGTTGCTGGGGGCGGGATGATGCGGGCCAAATCCTGGGAACATCTGCCGTGAAAATATCTATAAGAGAGAAATCTCGGCCACACGTCTGCGGTGTTCCAAACTATGCAGATCCCGGGTCGACGACGAGATGCACAGCTCTCTTCTGAATGGAATCCAGGAGCTTTATGGTGTGCTTAGATGCGGCACCCCAGATGTGTGAGCAAAATTTCCAACACGGTCTTATTTGCGCTTTGCAAAGCAAGAGTAGAAGCTGCGGTGTATATAGTTTTGTGTTGCGAAATAGCGCACCAAGGTTCTGCGAAGCTGATTGCTGTCGACCGAGACACCCAGTAGTCCAAGTGACGAGAATGCAAGAATGGTCGATCCTGCCATAATAATGTCAAGGCACCCCGTCTTGGCTTTCCTGGTAAACGCGGCTGCTTGAGTTTTTGCAGCATTAAATTGGACCAAATTTCTGTCGCCCCAAGTTCGAACCCTCTCCAGATCTTGATTAATTGCTGTAATGTCCTGTCTGCAGCGATAAGTCTCAGTCGCGGGTTAAGGTTTTTCTGATCTAAATTGGGAGAGACAAGGGTACTGTCACCTGCAAAACTGTAAACAGGATTATTGGTTTCAGTTAGCAGGTCATCAATATAGATGCGGCACTCCCGCATTTATGGTGAATGTGTCGGAGGTGTGTCAATCAATTGCAACGTGCAGAGATATGTTCATAATTTCATAAGGAAAGTGGCAAGCCAGCTACGGAGAGACGCTGGCAGTCAGAAGAACGGAAGTGTGATGAGCATTTTTCCGGGTTATGTGCAAATCCTAATTTTTCCAAAGCATCATTTGAATTAACACAAATACATATTTTAACCTGCATAGTAAAACACGAGGATAGGTCCTGGTTGCGGTTCCTAAATATTGTAACCTTGGTTCCAGTGGCTAGTTAATCTAAGATCTAATAGTTCAGCATGCTCTTTGGACAAGTGGATGTCTCGAACTAGAGCTTGTTCGATTAAATGACGTGCTTTTTTCTTTACTTTTGGGAAAATAAGAACCGTCCTTTTCTGATACATTATCGGGTTCTGCCTTATCACCATATATTTCTAAATCTTCCTCCCAATTTGTCGGAAGCGCAGGAACTGGTAAACCTACTTCATGAAGAACCGGTTTTATTGCTGAGAGAATAACGGGATATTCAATATTATGTTTGCTCTTCCTTGAAAAACCAGACACTTTTGTCATGCAAAATGATTTGTTGGTTCTCGCCAAATCATTGAAACTGCAATAGGCATTGAAGATCGTTTGTCATTTAACCAGTTACTGAGATTTGATGCACAGGTTTGGTAACATGTGTGAGGAGTCCAGTCCTGATCTTGACGCCGACAACACATCCAAAACACATGATAAAGTACTTTGATAATTTATAAATTGCCCTTTTCTGCGATTTAGGGGTAAATTGACCACATATACAGCATAAACTAGCCGCGGGGTTAACACAGCCACGTTTCTGTACTTCAGACACTTTTGTACTGTCACCTACGTCGGTCGATTCGCAGGTTTTGCAATTTTTGCTGAAAAAATCATGACTTCAAAATTTTACGTGCTAGGAAGTTTTTACCATAATTTTCGCCTTTAGAGACCAAAAATTAACAAAAATAGTATATTATTTTATATGGAGGAAAAGTGATACTTTTCATGGCGCGCTCGTGTTTAACAGCCGAACGGAGTGAGGCTGGTAATAGAGAGCAAGCCATGAAAAGTAACTTTTCCTCCAAATAAAATATGCTGTTTTTTCTTCAAATGTCGACAAATTAATGCAAAAACATCTCTTTTTAATAGTAATAATATCTAATTATTATTAAAGATAAATGGGTTCGCAAGGCGGCTTAGACCACGGTCGTAGGTGGCCTTGCTTAGACCGGTGTCGGTGAATTTGTAACATAAAGCTGTCAGTGGACACTGTCAACAATAATTATTTTTTTAAGAATGCGTCTCTGATACTCCGATTGCGTTTTAATTCCGTATTGATAAGCAGTTATTGAGTAAGTTCGATTAAATAATAACCAATTTGTTCCTAAATTAGTGATTTTTAGAAATGCAGTCACAAATTGAGTGATAAATACAAATTGTAGTTTAATAAGTCTTGAGTTGTTGACGCTTATTTTGTTGTCTGTTTGTATTGTATCTATGTTGCTCTGACAACACTTTTACCTCCGCCGGCGGAAAAGTGAAAAGTAAAGCTCCGGCGGAGGAAAAACGAAACTTCACGGCCGCCTACACAGTCGAGTAATGACTGATTTACTGACGTTTGAAGAAAAAAACTGTTTTTTACAGTCGAAAAATGGCTGTAAACTAGTGACTTGAGTAGTGTGTTAACGTGAGTGAGTCCTCACGGAGGAGGTAATTACCTCATCCTCCGTGAGAGCTCTCTCTCTTTTGATTACTGAAGAGTCTTTCTCATCATGTAATTAATACATTTCCCATCCTTATCTACATATATGTTGACCTTGCCCCTGACCCTGACTTTTCCCCTTCCCTCTTAAATAAACATAATAAAACCAGCAGTTCTCTATGTTTCTTCATTTCACAGTTTAGTTTTGTATGGAAAAACTCAAATTAAGAAATCGAGTACTCAAGAGAGTCAATTCAGAAATAGTTAGTTCGGAAACAGTTAGTTCAAAAAAGAAAAAAAGTGAAGTGCAGTTGAAAGAGGAATGCCCTATTTGTTTCAATTCTTTGGAAAAAGAAAACATTTGCACACCAAATTGGTGTGAACACAAATTTTATTTAGATTGCTTAACAGAATGGTTAAAAACGAAGGATGTTTGTCCATTGTGTAGAAGTCATTGTGATTACATTGATATAAAATATACTAATCAAAAAAGAGCTATTGTGAAAGAAACTAAATCAATTGTAGATATTTTTGAAACTATTCTAGATGGTGATAAAAATGATGAAGATAATGAAGTAGTTTAGATCATTCCCAGATCATCAATGTGATAATAAGAGAGAATTTTCTGTTTATAAGAAACATTGATACTTACGATCATTCAGTCGCTGTCAGTTATATACATTAACAGTTATGGATGAGGCTGTGAAAAAGTTACATGAAGAATTTAGCCAATTAACTTCAGATAATTATTATAATGCTGTGCATAGCAGACCAGAATATGTTGACTTTTATTGTGAGTTTGCAGAACATTATTCGAAAGGTACGTCGCTTGTGCTCAATACTTCGAAAATTTCAATGTAAGTATTGCAGTTTGTAGTTGAACTGAAACAATTGGGATTTTTTGTTGAAGTGGTTAGTTTGAAGAAATATATAGGAGATCCAACTATATTAGATGTGATAAAATTGGCAGAAGAAGAATTGGGAAAACTTCAATTTGAAGTGTTTGTGTAAGATATGGAGAACTTTGCGTTAGAACTTTATGAAAACTTTCTGATGTCGGAGCCTGTTCGCGGTTTTATGCACTTGCGGGAAATGATGCTGAAGCTCAAAATATACTGTGGTATGAGAACTATATGCAACATGCTGAGTTTTGTAAAAAAGGCGTACAAGTGTGTAGCCAGTTCTTAAAGACTAAAGACAGAGTAAATTGTATTGGAACTTAATATGTTAAAATTATATTACAAGAATGTATGTGTGTATTAGGAAATTTAAATGTGAGAAATGAATTGTATTTAATAAAACAAAGTTAAATAAAATTATTTTTTTTTATTCATTCATAAAAAAATTATTAGAAATATAAAACACATTTGAAAACGCACACATAGATGGTGACTTTGAATGATAAAAACATTTAGGTGTTGAAGCACTTAAAATTGGTTGTTCATCTAATTCAATTATTGGTTTGCTGGAATATTTCCTTAGGTAATCTGCTTTTTCGTTTCCTTTAACATAAACAAATTGCGCTTGTTCAGTCAATTTTTTTACAATTACTAAAACAGAGTTTTATCCACAATACTGAAACAGAATTTTTGCACTCGACGCGCATTTCGCTAACCATCACAGGAGATGATTAAAACTAAAATTAAAATCTACCTAACTCTCTTTTATACTACTGTTTGCTTAATCAAGCGGAACTAAAAAGAACCAATCCTGGAATCCCGCTAGTCACGCTTGATCAACCAATACAATGGACTATACGGAATAGGCCCTCTATCTCTATTTAAACTATTCTTACATTTAATAATTTCCATACTTTCATATGC